>BOSO01001449.1:0-15783 GCA_018403395.1 Gorsachius goisagi
GCGGCTGCGTGGTGCTTAGCTGCCAGCCGGGATAAACCATGACAGTCAGCAGCACCCAGTCATCAAAGGCCATTACTGACACTGGATCTGCTCTGGAGCAATGGTAAAGGCATCTGCACCTTTTGGTAGTTAAAGATGTCAGAGAAAGCAATTTAAAATCTTTCACACCAGATTACAGACCCTGTACTTCTTCAGATTCATTTGCAGGACTTATGTACAGTTAGAGGTGTACACAGCAAAGCACTGGCTTGCTGCATTGTAAGAGACAGCAGAGAATCCCCAGGGACCCTCTCCACAACCCAGCAAGTAATAGCAGTAGACAGAACTGTATACCCAAGATGTGGAAAGCAAAGCAGCATTTCTAGCTGTCCGTCTTGCCAGACAAGGGCTCTTTAATTTTTATTAAAAGTACAGTGTGCTCGGTTCACCTGACTCATGAGAGCAATCATTTGTCAATGCACCATGGCCAGATCAGCTGTGCTTCACTTTACTGAATTATACATTTTAAACAAAGAACTCTGACTTCCATATACACCTTATCCTTACTTTACTGGACCAGTATATAGAGTGGGTAACACTAACCCGTGGATGCTGACATACTATGCGTCATCATAGTAATACACCCTTCTTTATTTAACCATTTGAGAAGAAATCTGCCTTCACAAGGCAGTGATTTATGGGTCTGTATCGTCAGAATTGCAAAGACCTTCCTTTCTAGACAGGATAATTTCAACTTCAGTTTGCTAACTCGAGCCAAACTCTTTCTTACTCATTTTGTTAAATCTCAGTGCACATCCACAGAGGACATTCTGGTTCCTCCTCCACATGTGCTTTCTCTGACTTATTACCCTCTCTGACACCAGGCGTGGTAGATTTTTTTATAGTCATATTCTTTTGAAGTCAGGCTAATCTCTCTAGGCTTTCAGGCCCTTCATAAAGTCAGGCCGACATGATGTCCTGCATTCCCATTTACATCTCCAGAATTGGCCCCAGTCAAAACACAAGTGAAGTAAAAGGAAAGCTCTGATTTGCCCTCAGTGGGTACTGGATCAGACCCCACCTACAGTACTTCACTTCTCCATCAAAGGTCACTGAGCTAAAAGAGGCTGCATGAGATACAAAATGTTAGGTGAGATTATTTGTGCAGAATCATTTAGGATCCTGCTGCTCCTAGTTTTTATCTATTTATTTCTCTGGTTAGCTATTTATTTATTTGTCTATTTATTTATTAAAGTTAGCATCTATCGCTTTCTTAGCCAAAGGAAGAAAAGAATCCATGCACTCCATTCCCCAGAGATGTCTTGAAAACTTAGCAGCAGCAAGGGTGGCTAACATTTACTTCATACATGCTAGTGGGAAAGCAGTGGCATAAAGAAACTAGTCTTAGGATGCTTTACTGCTAGAGTTAGAGAGGGGTTTGCACAGGTGAGCACACACACGTGTCAGGAGTTGCAATATAAGATAGTCAACAAATATTTTTGAAAAAACTTACATTCTTCACTTATCTCAATGGATCTGTTCCAAAGTGATCAGCTGTAGGACTAGAAAACTACCTTTACGGTCATCAGAAGAGCTAGCGATATGTTGGTTTAGCAATTAAAGCAATTAATTCTAGCATAGATCTCACAAGAACAGAAACCAATGCCTTATAATTACTCATCCAACTGCTATGTAACAGACAGCCAACCCCAGAGTTTGACTTTCTCTATCAGTAGTTTCATGCAGAGAAGGACCACAGAAATGCAAATATTTAGAGCAATAGCCTATGCCTTTTCTATGCTAACCAAATATTTTTGAAAGACATTAAATCATGCAGAAAAAATTTTCAGGTCCCTTGTGATACAAACTGTTTGTTGTCCCATGGCCAAGTCCTGCAAGATGTTAACCAAATCACGACTGACCCTTTGATACAAATTTTATTCACTGAACTGGGATTTTTCCTCCCAGAAATCAGCCCCTTCTCAGGAAAAATCCCAGGTTTGGCTTGCCTTGGAGGGAACAGCTCGCTCTGGGAATACCTTTCCCTTCATGCATTGAAGATTTTGGGCACAAGGTCTGCAGCTGAGTACATATTTTTTTACACTCCTCCAAAAATGGCTGTATGGTCTGAAGACAACTTACTTTGCATCTTGCCCTCTTTAGAATCTCTTCCCTGGGAACCACAGAAGAGGCTGAAACCTGAGAAAATTCCTGTCTGCAGAGCTCCCCTTAGGTTTCAGTGCAGTAGCAGAGATCCTCAGATACCGTCTACCAGCAGCCATTTAAAATCCTCAGCCTGCATAACAAAAAAAATATCATTTTGTTGTACTCTCAGAGGAGGAGGGAAGGAGAAGATTACCTAAGTATAGACATGTTTATGTTTAGGTGCAAACTACAAGGAAGGGGGAAACATAGGAAAAGGTAAGAGAGTGATAGTAGAGTAAGAAAGCATGGTTCTAACACCAAATTGCCAAACCAAAACCACTGCATGGTAAATATTAATTTTTAAGTGGAGTGGATCTGGATTTCATCTGTTGTCTCCACCATTTATACTAAATGAGGCATATATTTTGATAGTGAGCAGTCTCTATTAGAAGCTGACACCACTGAACAGATTCTGTTAAGCCCTGTGGAATTATAACACTTATGCCCCAAATATAGCACTGGAAGTTCTAAAGGAAAAAGGGAAAGAATAGTAAAAAAATTATTCTTTTGAGGTCTCAGAAGAATTTTAATGAATTCCAGGGAGAATGAGGCATGTTTTCTGAGTAGCATGTTATCCTGAAAATAATTTTCTTAAATAACTGACGGGTAAGTCACTACTCAGCCTGAGAAAGATTCTGGTATGAACTAGGTGATTTTAATGCCAAATACATGTTACTGCATTTGGCATGCTGGTAAAAAAATGCAAATGAAACTATGGAAAACCTATGTAAGGTTAAAAAAAAGACTGTGGCCTCAAGGCAACCTATGCTGGGGGGATACAGGCATCCTCTTGCAAAATAGGCTGCTGTGCTTTCAGGTGCTCCTGTCTTAGACACCTGCCTCACCTCACTGTCAGAAGCTGGTTTCTGATCTCAGGGCAGGAGACGGATGGGGTCTACATCCATCTGTGTCCATGTATTCACTTACATTTCCTCTATAGATCTTTTGTGCCAATATAGGGAGTGATGAATTAAAGAGGTGACAAAGGATGCCAGGCTGGACTGGAAAGGAAGCTGCAAAGACAGAGACGCTGCTCCTGCTGAGTTTGCTGGAGTAGCACTACTTTGGGCAGACGGACGGGGTGGAGAGCTGCGGGGAATAAAGTGTTAAAAAACTTCACAGACAATCATCAGATTCCCTCTGTCACTGCTCATCCTCCCCTGCTTGCCTGCCTGGTGAGCTGTGCCTGGGAGCTGTGCTCCCTGTGAGCAACCAGAACCGTTAGTACTTTTAATGGCAAAAATTCTGTCACCTCCTAATGAGAATGTACCTGGATTTTCAACAAGGAGCAAATTTTAGCAGCAGCTTACTGATGACTAATACCAGTAAAAACACAGTAACCACTATCCTGATGATCCAGTGTTTTGCAAATGCTTTCAAATGACATAACGAAGCATCCCTTAAATCCCTGCTGTGAGAATGGTCTATTTCCCGTTCCCAAAAGGAACAGGAGAGAAGTACCATAGGACTTACAAGTATTCACCTGAAAAAAATATGCAGCCAGGAGCACTCAAATGAAATAGTTACCATTTGGGATGGCAGGGGAGAGTGAAAGCCAGGGGAACACCAAACAGCCGTCATCCTCTTTGCCTTGAAAGTAAAGATTAGTGACTAGAAAAGTAGAATGAGGAAAAGAACTCTGAGAGAGCTAATGGACCTTGGTCAGAACTGTGACAATTCTGCCTCTCTTTATTCAGATGAATTGAGAACAACCTAGAGAAAACTGAATTCAGCACACACATGTATTTGCAACCCCCAAAATATGAATTCTTTAGATTACAAAAGCAGGAAATGTAAAAGCTACCCACTACCACCAGTACCACCCCCAAATTAGGGTTATCTGTGCAATGTCTGTTTCATTCTTTGCTTGCCTAGGAAATCTTCAGCCCTGATAATCAAAGGTTGAGAAAACGAATCACAGATGGGAACTAATCAAAATAACATTAAACTAAGGCAGGCTAACTGATCTCTCAGATTTAGGGTTAAGAAGAAATTTTCTCCCAGTGCAGACTGACATGTTCCTTGAGGATTGCTCACTCCTCCCTGCAGCACAGGTTGTGAAGAAGCTCATACAAGTCCTGTCATTTCAAGGCTTTGAACCCATGTGATGCATCCCTCATTACATCATTTTAGCCTTCTAGCACTGTTTAATCTAACCTGGTGATAAACAGATGAATGGGTAAAGGCCATGGGATATATATGGTGCCTGACTATAGAGCTGTGTTATTCCCCATCATAGGTACTGCACTGAGTGTACCTGAAAGTGTCAGTCCAAAAAATGTGAGGGAATCTGTGGCAATCAACAAAAGCTCCCATCAAACACTACAACATCGTTTCAAAATCAAAATATTTTCTATTTTAATTATTTGTTTATTGGGATTGGCTTTTGTCTTTTTCTCCTCATCCCACAATTTTCTATCAGAAAAAAATCGGTAGAAGAATTTAACTAACCAGTCTCTAGACTGACACTTTCACCAGAGAACTCCTTTTCCGCCCAAGGCTTTCACATTTCACTTCTGCTTCCTGATATCTGCTACTGAGCTATGAAAAGACACTCAGGTTTTACTTAGAATCATAGAATCATAGAATTGTTTAGGTAGTAAAAGACCTTTAAGATCATCAAGTCCAACCAATAACCTAACCCCGCCATCCCACCATTAAACCATGTCTCTAAGCACCTCATCTACCCAGCTTTCAAATACCTCCAGGGATGGGGACTCGACCCCTTCCCTGGGCAGCCCATTCCAATGCTTAACAACCCTTTCAGTAAAAAAATTTTTCCTAATGTCCAATCTAAACCTGCTCTGGCATGACTTCACACGCAGAGAGCAGTTTCCTACCATAGTCAATGCACTTTGCTTGTGAAAGGCTTAAAGTTTTAAATTTTAAGCTAGGCTGTGCTACTTAGGCATACATTTGCTGGTAGAACTGAGGGCATTGTTGTCTTCTGCTTCCTCAGAAGGCAGGAACCGTTCAGATAAGCTCCCAGAGTGCCTCAGGACACTGGATGGTTGGAAAATATATTGATCCCACTGAACTGTCCTCTTTCATGTATATTTTTTTGCAAGGCTTTTTGTATATTTTGCCTTGGGTAAATTATGAATCAGATTTTCCCCTCCCAGAACAGATGATTGCCCAGAAGCAAGGACACTCATGTAGGATGCAGAACCCTCATGCCCATCTACAGCAGACCAGGAAAAGGCTCAAACTTGGCTCACCTACATCTCAGCAGCCCCTTAAACATCAGAGCATTGATCATTCCTAGGCAGGCTGCATTATTCACAAGCAAGCTGATACCGTCCACTCATTATGTTATCAGCAAGCTTATATTATCCACAGATTAATGAAAAATTTGTGGGTTTGTGCCATGCTGGAACAGAAACTGAGGATGAAATCTCAGCATTTAGTGGAAAACAGTAGGTTGGGACAGTTCACAACATCGCAGCTCCCAGCTGCCCATCCATCCCCACCCTGAGCAGCCGTATCCACCGTTCAGCAGAGTTCACGTTGCCTTTCAAGCTAGAACAAAACCACATGCAGTTTTTTATAAAAGGCGATGCCACAGTGAGCCAACACAGCAGGTCCAGACCTCTCCCAAAACAGACACGGCTGCTCTATACAGCTGCCTATACAACTGGTTTGGGCTTTGAGCTCACAACCGGAACATTTAACTCTGGTTCAGTTCTTCCTTTTTATTCACAGACCTGATTTCTAAAGACAGCATTTAGATTTCTTCCTCTTAGCATTTCCTTGCAAATCAGATTCAATGCATAGGACTCCAATTTTCTGTCCATTTACTCCAAAACGCTGAATGCTGCAGAGGAAGCCACGTGATTTGTCAGGCACTTCTGAGCACGTTCTTCAAGACTATAACATTTTAATTATAACACTGGAAAAAGCATCCGCAAGAGGAAGTGCTTTTCCAGCATCATGAGGAAACAGAGGAGCAATTTCTTTAAATGCCCTTCTCAATTCAAATTAGGAAAATTAAATTCCCATTATCAGTCTTGGTCCACAGCATGCCAACATAGTTATCCATGCATACACATGCGCATGTGTACATACATATTTATGTGTACATATGCGTGTATGTGTGCATGTGATTATATAGGTATATTTATAAATATGTTGTTTGTATTTATGTGTATACACACATAATTATATCCATGCTTATAGTGAGCCTGTTAAGGATTCTATCTATTTCTGCCCTTCAGAAAAAGCTATCGACCTGTGGGCTTCATTCCCTGAGATGTGCATACATTTTGTATCGTGCGACGGTACAGGCCAGTCCCCCACGTCCCACATGGCTTTTGTGGTGGGGATTCCACATCCAGTAACTGTCAAGAGCTGTTAGAGAGGGCACGAAATCTATGCTGCATCTGACAGCACAGCGGTCTCCAGATAGCTGGAATCGCAATCGATAGCTAACAAATGGCCATTCCACTTACGGTATAATGAGCCCTGTCTGAGCCTGCTTTTCCCACAGAGATGCAGGCACTAATTCTAACACCATTAGCTTCTTTAGCTGGTTGTAATGACAGTTAAAACATGTAATAACATTTAAAACACAGACTGTAATTTCTTTTTGTCTGTTCAGGATTTGTACTTGGCCAGCAAATGGCTTAATGAACCAGTTTTGAAGACTTTTCTAATTACCAGCTGTCCCTGGAGGAATTTTTTTGTTGTTGTTGTTTGATTTTATTATGCAAAAAGTCACTACACCAACATCTATTTTGGCTGCTCTCAGAAACATTCTTCCTCCTAGTTGAAAGAGACTGCGCACTGCACGAGGTACTAAGGCAGCACTCTAAACAGATTCAAAGTCACTCACTCCAGCTTTCTCATAAGTCTCTGCCGCTCCGTCAGAGTGGAGTTGGGTCAGTTCACCAGGCTGAACTAATTGTTTCTCCTCGGTAGTATTTTAGTTCTGGGTCAGATAATGCACTTGCAGTCTCCAGCTTCTCTGGTTTCAACTGCAGACCTTTATATTCATGGAGAGATAGGAAACAGTACATATGGTACATCAAATCTATTTTAAACTTAACTAACTCCCTTCCCAGGGTCAGGCTCAACCCTGGCTTTTAATCCGAGTGTATTGTTTGTCGAGTTTAGTTGCTGGTTTCTCATCACATGTAAAATGCAAAAACTAAAATCTGAATCTCCCTGTGACTAGTTTCTTTCTTTCTTTTTTTCTCACTTCCAGCTTGATGCTGGCAATATGCTGGCTCTTGGGCTGCAGGCTCTGCTCCTCGTGGGCTCTATCTTCTGCCCACTCATGGCTATAGCTCCTAGTCATGGTTTCTACAAGCCAGGAGATGTAACAGGTCATGTGGGATGCCACACAGAAAGGGGCCAGAAACTGCGGACAGTGTACACATGCTCAGCAATGGTTCCCCAACACCTACAGGAGCAGCTACCCAGACCGAGCTCCAGAGGGAGGATGCAGCCCTGCAGGTCTGGGCTGCCAGGCACCTGGCACCCCTTGCTGGCCCTGGGGACAGGGACATGGGCTCCTTCCCGGCAGGAGAGGTGTGCTAGGGGAGGGTCTGGGTTCCCAGACATCAGAGCTGCTGGAGGTCAGCAGGTTGCACAGCACCAGGGATGCCAAAAAGGACACTAGATCTCCTCTGAGACCCCGCAGCTTCAACAGCTCAAACCCCAAGGTGTACTAAGGGAGGGGCAGGCAGAGCCTGTGCTTATCAGGTTGGGAAATGGAGACTTCCCTGATGGTGAAGGCTGGCAGCTTGTGACTTCTGGTACCAGAAAATGCATGGGGAACGAACAGGAGGATTGGGAGGTCTGCATGCAGTTATAGGGCTGCAATGTCATTGGAATCATAGAGATGTGGTGGGATAGCTCACATGACCGGAGTGCTTCCATGGATGGATATAGGCTCTTTAGGAAGGACAGGCCAGTATGGTGAACAGGGTGAATTGCCCTTTACATGAGAGAGCAGAGAGGACACATGGAGCTCTGCCTTGGGACTGGTGATGAGCCAGATTGGAGCAATCCCATTTGTTGTGGGTGTCTGCTACAGACCTCCTGATCTGTAAGATCAGCAGTAAGTAGATAAGGCCTTCTTCAGATAGCTGGAGGAAGCTTCTCGCTCACAGGCCCTGGATCTCATGGGGAACTTTAACCCCTCCAGTATCAGCTGGAAGGGCAGCACAGTGGGGCACAGGCAATCCAAGAGGTCTCTGGAGTGCGTTGATGGTAACTTCCTGACACAGAAGCTGATGAGGGGAGATGCTCTGCTAAACCTCATGCTTACAAACAAGAAAGAACTGGTTGGAGATGTGGAGGCTGGACATGGCCTTGGCTGCAGTGTCCAGAAGACGGTGGAGTTCAGGATCCTAAGAGCAGAGAACAGGGCAAAAAGCAGAGTCACAGCTCTAGACTTCAGGAGGGTAGGCTTCATGGATCTTCTTAGAAGAACACCATGCTTTACAGCTTCAGAAAGATGAGGGGTTCAGGAGAGCTGGTTGATTTTCAAAGATGCCTCCTCCAGGCTCAGGAACAGTCTATCCCAATGAGCAGGAAATCAAGCAACAAAGGCAGGTGGCCTGTGTGGATGAACAAGGAGCTCCTGACTGAAGTGAAACATTAAAAGCAAGCGTACAAGATGTGGAAGCAGGGTCAGATCAGCCAGGAGGAATACAGAGATACTGTCTGAGTGGGCAGGAAACTGTAATTGCTGCCAGCTAAGACTCAGTAAGGAGTCTGCTCCTCCTGCCTGGACCAAACAGTGTATTGTGTTTAAAATTATCTATAGGTCCACAGCCTCGCTTTTGTTCTGCAGTCTACTTTAGTCTTGAAACAGGATCCTAAAACTACTATCTTGACTGGCATAGATGACCTGTGTTGTCTCAGGTAGCTAATTATGCTCAAACACTGTGGCTGGAATATCCAGAGCATATCCACTGGCTATGGTTTCAACTGTTCCTCTGCAAAGCTACAGTGGCTTTTTAATTTCATATTCCACCTAGAACCACCACTTTTTCCTCTTGAGTTCAAATTCCTCACCAACTATTGACATAAACAGTATCTAATTAAATGATTCAGGAGACAAGAAGTGAGATGCATGTGCTAAGTGTCATTAACACTGATTTCCAGGGGTGTGACAGATTGGAAAAATGTCCGTGTTAAATTGTGAACTTGTTTTTGTTATACCCTTCATTGTATTGTAATTCCTATGTTGGACTAGGATGTATAGCTTCTGTTAGACTAATTGATGTAGTTGGAAAAATTACAATCTTTGGAGCAGACAAGACTATCGTCTTCTGCTCCCATAAATTCTGACACTATTTCATATATCTTACTATGCAGGAAAATCAAACAGTTCCTTATTCCCCACTTCACTAAGGAAGAAAAATTCACATTGATTAAAATTGTGGAGGGATAAATTAAACTGCAAGTAATCACCCTCAGCCTCTATTTAGTTATGAACTCTGCTGCTTATATTTCAGACCCATAAAAGTACACACCAAACGGCTTGCTTTTTGCCAGTTGTATGTATTGATCTAATAAAAGATTAAATTTCTCCTTAGAAACCTGAAGTAACTTACACATTCTTAGGGAGTCATGGCTACGAAGACCTCTTGTTTTGATCAAAGCAGCTGCATACTTCATACTACTCTGAATCCTCTTTACCTCTCAAATTAAACTCTCCTTACCTTCTTGTTTTAATTCTTGCCTGAATCTACTCCTTGAAGAGTGGAGCTGTAAAAAGAGCTCTGCCAGAATGACTGGGCTTGGAAAGCCAGATCTCCATGAGGAAAGAAGAAATGGCTTCCTCTTTGCCAAGTGTCCTTCATAACTTCTGAACTTCCCAAACAGTTTTGGCCAACAGTTTGGTGGAGATTGCAAATGTACTGAATTTTGCACATTTTGTGAAAGCTGGCAAGGGAACCACGGACCCGTGTAAGTGTCACACTGAGGGACAGGCACTTGTGAATCTCTCTTTCAAGAAACATCAACCATCTGGCATGTGTTCCTGTTTGCAGGATTAAACATACAGAGCACAAGGAAGGATCTAGGAGAACTGGAAGAAAGGCAATGGAAATGAGTCAGAGGACTTGCAGCAAAAACCCAGGAGAATTTGCCAGCCGTGTGGGAAGAAGCTGCAGATTTTCATTGCAGAATCTTTTCTCCTGACTACTGGTAGCTGCTACGTGTATGTCGCAAGCACTACAGTTGGCCCAGGAAGGCTTCTTTGGCCCTGCCTGTGGCAAGAAACATTTTGAAGCCAGTATTTTACAGTCTGATAAATCATTTATGGACAGACATGCATTTTGTAGTTGTTTCTGACTTTCAGCTTCCATTTTGATTGACAGACCACTGTGTGAGGTTGGAGGACGGCTTGTATTAGCCAGTGTTAATAGTTATACAAGAAGAATCAGAGCAGACAGGTACGATCTTGTCTTCAGGCAACTGCCGTGTGATAATAAAGAAGAAAGATGGCAGGAATGTCAAGAGACATTCCCCAAACTCTGATACCTCCAGATTATTTTCAATAGGACAATTTATTTATATCTTTTGGTCTTTGGTTGGAGAACCAATTTTTCTAAAAGGTGTGGAATTTCCTTTTTATTAATAGTCTCTACTCTTTGGTGAAGCTGGAGCTGGGTACCTGCAACCCAAGAGGCATAAATTTAAAGACAATATTTAGAAGCCTGTAAAAAGGTGGCCCTGAGACTCTCTCATGACCCATGAATAACAACTTAGCGTTTGCACCATATTTAATATGAAGATTGTGACCAAGCTGTTAACCTTTAGTAGTGGCCACTAAGTAAATGTGTCACATAGTACAGAAGGCACAGTAAATCTGTGCGCACAGTGCACAGTATGTGCAGTGGCTTCTCAGCTGCCAGCTAAGATAAATGAAAAATTATTTATCAGTGCTGTCTCTATTCCTGCTAAGTTTGGGACTTTGTAAAGCACAGTTTCTGAATTCTATCTCATATCTTTACCGTGATGATGGGGTTTTTTTATGCTTTTGATTGATGACATTTTATATCAAATAATGCACTGCTGTGTGTTTTTTTTATCCTTAAACATTAACTTAACTTAATTTCTGCTGATTCCATATAATCATTATAGCTATGACTCAAGCACTGTCTGTTGTTGAAAAGTACACTACAGTAGAGTTGAAACTTGAGATCTTAATATGCAAATATCCATTCTTACACCTTGGCCTAGGAAACCTGATATTGTATGGTTTGATGTCCAGCTCCCACAGTTTCTCCTCTCTCAGACTGTTATGTATATTTACAAACTTTTTTTTCACACTTCTGTTTCTAAACTGAGGTCTGCAGATAGCCTCAGGTCCAATTTTCTTTTATATATATGGTGTACCAATTTCATTGAGAAGATAATCAGATTAAGTCTTGCACACTTCCATGTGACCAATAATTGTAAAAGATTTAGGAAACAGGTTCGAAAATAACACTGAAATTCAGCTGTGTTATTCAGAGACTGAAATTTGCATCACAGAAACTGTAGCAAGTGTCCTCTTGTAGTCTACAGAGAGGTCCCAAACATTTCCTTTTTCGTTGTCCAGTTAAGTTCCCTCCATGTCAACAGTTTGAATATTTTTATTCTTTAAAATTTATTTATTCGCTTAGATGAGCAAGTTACAGTGCTGAGTTGCAGGCTTTATAATTTCCTGTGTTGCTGCAACATTGTATTTCTAATTCACCTATTATCGGAAGCAGACAGATTACAGTTCCTTCTTCTTTTGAATCTTTTGCTTACATTCCCTGAAGGCCATCTCTCAGCACTCGGCAACATGGCATTTGTTAAACACAAAAGTCAGTTTCAACTGTGACTTTTACCCATAAAGAGATGGAAAACCTTTTACAACTATATTTAGTTATAGTAAACCTTGAACACATCATCATAGACAAGGTAGTTAACTGGAAAAGATTAAGTCAACGTATTTGGAGAGAAATAAGTTATGTTCGTATGTGGAAGGACACTCCTGTGTTTACCGTTTTTAAACAAAAGTATGACAATGGTCTGGCTCAACAAATGTTTTCACTACCTGCGACACTCTTCTAAAGGTGTCAGTTTGATTTAAAAGACTTCATGTTACAGAGCAGGATTTTTTCTGATGTTTTTCAGCTTCCAGGGTGACTCTCAGCAGACAAATCTCTGGTGTAGAAATAAGCAGCTTCTTCTGTTAGATGAGATCCAACATACAAGATCCTCTGCACAAGTACTTTCCTGTATTTCCTCCATTGGGTCCTCAGTCGGACTTAGATATTTCAAATCTGAGCTGTTGCTGTCACTATATCTCATAAAATCCATAGCTCCAAACTAGGCCACTAAGCTTATCTAGAACTTAAAACAGGATGCATAAAAGCACATATATGATCTAGGAGACACATAAATTAATTATTACGAAGAAAGCTGCGGCTGAAGCGCCAAACAATCTTTGCAATTCTTTCCTTGGTCCACACTGCAAGGAAAAACCTTTGCAAAATCCAGATTCACAGATCCAGTCAATTGATCTCACAAAGATCTTTCCTGGCTCTCACCTGGGAGCAACAGCTGCTTTCTAGCCCTTGCTCAAGTCAATCTGATATATTTCAAAGTTTACAAATCGAATGTTAGAAATGCAAACTCTACTTGCTATGGTATGAAATTCAAATGATGCAATTCAGAACACTTGTGATGAGCGATCAAGATATGATTTAGCATCAGGCAATGGTCTAGCTCATCCCTTCTCTCAGGGGTTTCCAGCCTCAGTGAAGATGTAGTAGCAGTTGTGCTGCCACAGTTCAAAGCTTGTTGCATTAAGAGAAACCCTTATCAGTGCACTGATTTATTTTAAAATGGTAGGCTACAGTTTACATAAATTTAAGAGTTTCCCTGCAAATGAGTGTGATGCATTTGCAAACGTGTCAAGAAGCTTAGTGATAGGCCTAGTAGCAAGACATGAGAGCTACCCTCACATTCAAGACAAATCCATTCCTTTCTGCAAGTTACAGTCCTCAAATTTTAGGCTCGAATTTGTCATATGCCCATTATTTTTCAACTATTTCTGAAGAAACCCAAATTTCCCAAATTCACAGACATGATTACTACAAGGTTTTGATACTGTTTTCCCTTAGAGGATTGTTAGTTTTTATATTTACCAGGACTGAATAGCTGCTTAATTTGTTTTTCTAGTCTCATTAAGGCGACAGAAATATTATGGATACAGCAACTTCCCATCAACCTTAATAGTAATTGTAGTGTCTTCTCCGTATCTCCCCAGGCAGACTTTCCTGTACATCTTCTCTGTATTAATTTACCTTTAGTTACAACTTACAAACTTCTCATGCTCAGAATTTATGGTTAAAATAATCACCCTGAAGGTGATTGGAATCAACAATGGTTTTAGACGGAATACACTAATATACACTAATATATGTATTAGAGTTGAGCAACCTTTGCATAGGTAATGGCTGTGTAAGGTATTTTTTACCAAATTCTTATCTTTCCTAAAATATGTTCATTACCACAAATTTTTCAAATGCACATTGTTCTATTTCAAGTGGGGTTTAAAATATTTTATTCTGTATTTAGTTATTTGCTATTTTGTAATTTTTATTATTTTCTATTCAAGCTAGTGGCTATTACCAAAGTCCCACATGCCAGGGATTTTAGCATGAAATTTAGGTTCCGTTTCCTACAAAATACTTGGGAACCTGAGCCACATAAATCTACCTCATACAATAGGTTTATGCAAAAACAGGGATTTGAATAGAGTATTTTGTACCTAAAGTAGATCCACAGCTAAGAATGCTGCAAAATCCACATCACCCCCTTTGAATTGCTTCTAAATTCATGTCGTATTACACAATTTGAAAATGCAAAAATAAAAATTCTATACCTCTCACCTAGCATGAATGTTCAGCAGAGAATGCTTGTAAAAAAGAAAGCTGTGTTAGAAGGTCAATTGTAATACAGAAAAATTGAAAAAAAAAAAGATAAAACAGGCATCTGGACTTTTGAAAGTGGTTCATTAAAACAGTAGAAAGAAAAAGAATGAAAGAAGTGTCATGAGATATACATGCCTAGATTTCACACTCTGCTACCGTTTGATATAATCTAAATGCCACAAATTCATTTTGTGAGATCAAATTGAGTTGGCAGTGACCAGGAGAAAAAAATTACATTGATGAAAAATCCTCACATTAAATGTAAATAATTAAGAAGACCTTGACCTGAGGACAGACAGAACTTCACATAAAAATTTATACAAACTGGATCATAACTTAAAAGGCACTTTTAATAGATATTCATCATGGATAATTGTTATAGATAGGAATATCACAATTATTCATAATGTCATGAAAGTGATTTCTTAAAATATGTTCCATCTTTTATTGAGACAAAATGTATTACCATAGTACAACCTGACTAGGCAAAAAATACCCACAGGGAAACAGTAGGCTAAAGATATAAAAATAGCCATACATGGTCAGATATAACATTCACTGACCAGAGACATCAGTTTACCAAAAAGTGAAAGTACTAGACAACCATAGCCTGGAGATTCCTTGGTGTGTCATGCCACCATCCAGCGATGCATGGTTTCAGATGCCCCTGACCCAAAGATTCAATCTGGATGCAATCTAGACATTTATTTTTAATGCGCCTTGATGGATTGTTCTTTGTGAATTTGTTTCGTTGCTTTCTGAGTTCATGTATATTTTCAGATTCCAAAACTTTGGGTTCATCTGCTTAATGATGTTTTATGTTGGAAAACACTCCTTTTCTTCTTGTTTCTGTTAAGCCTAATACTTGATAATTTCATACAATGCCATCTTCTGAATACCGTCACCTTTTACCTTCACCTGAATACCTTGACCTGCCATGCTATTAGTAACTTTTTGGAGTTTTCAAAGCCAAAAAATTTTAGTCTGTTCTGGTTTTCCTTGCTCCACATTGCTGATTACATTTTCCAACCTTTTTTTTAATATTTTCTCGATTACATAGACCACAATGTGGATATGTATTATGCTAAAAGTTGTTTAATAAAGTTTTCTGGGTTCCTCCTTCCCATTCTTTTCCCACCTCACTATTAAATCCCTTCCCCAGCTAATCTGTGAATACAGCAAACAGCGAAGGCTCCAATAATGGATCCTGAGAGCACTTGTGACCTCTTTACACTACAAATCTCACCACTTACATTGTTTTTCCTTCTTCATTAACCAATTTTTAGCCCAGAAGGGGATAGTCTCTCTTGTCTGCTTACACCTTAACTTCCTTAAGTCTTTGGTGAGTTAAAAGATTATTTTAAATCCAGATCTCCTGAATTCCTCCCCTTTAACTAACTCATTATCTCAAATAATGCTAAGATTCATGAATAAGTGACTTCTCTTTAGAAAAAAACCACCGTGTTTTCAATTATATAATTTTTCTGCGTGTTTTCTATTCTCTCTGTTTTCTGCTACAATTTGTTTTACAGCTTCAAAAATTTTCCAGTGTGGAAACAGGTCTTATACAGAGTCAGAAGTGTCTTTCCCGCCTCTGCCCCTGTATCGTGGATGGAGTGAGAGGGAGGCAAAAATAATGTGGTTTATTGGTATAAAACAGTGAGTTAACAAA
>BOSO01001450.1:0-43406 GCA_018403395.1 Gorsachius goisagi
TTCAAGGCCGGGTTGGATGGGGCTCTGAGCAACCTGATCTGGTTGGAGATGTCCCTGCTCACTGCAGGGGGGTTGGACTAGATGACCTCTAGGGGTCCCTTCCAACCCGAAACCTTCTATGATTCTATGATTCTGTGATTCTATGATTCTATGATTATGTTCAGCATTACCAGGACATCAGAGTCAAACCTACTTGAACCTGCCTGCTGGTGCAAGAGGTCGCATTAATTTCAAGCAGTGGAAGGTAACTACGACTA
Organism: Gorsachius goisagi; assembly: GCA_018403395.1. Lineage (NCBI taxonomy): Eukaryota > Metazoa > Chordata > Aves > Pelecaniformes > Ardeidae > Gorsachius > Gorsachius goisagi. The sequence goes on from BOSO01001450.1 coordinate 258, forward strand.
CAAATACAGATCAAAACATTGTTGGGCTTTTTTTGCAGATATCCTGCTTTTAACTGTGAAAGGTTGAAAACACTCCACTTACGTCAGAGTTCTGCAAATCTGGGGCCTTTGCAGAGGCACCAGGTTTCATGGTAAGATTCAGACTTCCTAGAATCCCGCCTTTTGTCTTGCACAAAACACATGGGCTTTATAGCCCTTTATAGCCCTCTGCAGACACATAGAATCACAGAATGACTGAATGGTTGAGGCTGGCAGGGACCTCTGGAGGTCATCAGATCCAATGCACCTCCTCAAGCAGAGCCACCTAGAGGTGGGTGCCCAGAAGCATGTCCAGATGGCTTTTGCATATATCCAAGGATGGAGACTCCACCATCTCACTGGGCAACCTGTGCCAGTGCTAGGTCACCCTCAGAGTGAAAAAGTGTTGCCTGATGTTCAGAGGGAACCTCCCATGTTTCAGTCTGTGCCCACTCTCTCTGGTCCTGTCACTGAGCACCACTGAGAAGAGCCTGGCTCTGTCCTTTCTGCACTCTCCATTGCAGGTATTTATACACATTGGTGAGATCCCCCAGAGCCTTCTCTTCCCCAGGCTGGACAGTCACAGCTCTCTCAGCCTTTCCTCCTAGGAGAGATGCCTCAGTCCCTTCATCATCTTTGTGGCCCTTTACAGGACTCTCTCCAGTGTGTCTTTGTCATACATGGGAACCCAGAACTGGACCCAGCACTCCAGGTGTGGCCTCACCAGTGCTGAGTAGTGAGGGGAAGGATCACCTCCCTCAACCTGCTGGCTGTACTTTAATGCAGCCCAGGATACCATTCATCCTCTTTGCTGCAAGGGCAAGTTGCTGGCTCATGTTCAACTTGGTGTCCACCAGAACCCCCCGGGCCTTTCCTGCCAAGCAGCTTCCAGCGTGTCCTGGTGTCTGGGGTTGTTCTTCCCAGGTCCTGGACTTTGCATTTCCCCCTTGATGAACTGCATGAAGTTCCTGTCAGCCCATTCCTCCAGCCTGTCCAGGTCCCTCTGGATGGCAGCATGGCATATCAGCCCCTCCTGCCAGTTTGGTGTCATCTGCAAACTTGCTGCTGATACACACCACCCCATCACCCAGCTCATTAATGAAGATGTTAAACAGGATTGGACCCACTGTTGACCCCTAGGGCACACTGCTGCAACCAGATTTTGTGCCACTGACCACCACCCTCTAGGCCTGGCTGTTCGGACATGTTTCAGTCCATCTCACTGTCGGCTCACCCAGCCAGTACTTCAACAGCTTCTCTACAAGGATCTTGTGAGAAATCCTGCTGTTACTTTTCACCTGCACTTGACTCCTAAGATACTTTTTTCATCTCTCTAACCATCCAATTCAAGTTCTCTGTCAGAGAAATAAAATACAAGTATCCAGGTTTATAACTCAGCTGTAAGTAGAAGAACAGTTGAAAGCTGAACTTCCAGAAGAAGCGGCTTTTGGGAAACCAGTGTCTTGAAATGTCCTGGACAGAACGTTCTGGAAGTGGCACAGCAGGCTTGATACTTAACTGAAACATCTTTCTCTGGAAACTTTCTACCAACTCCTCTAAAATGATATGACCCAGAAAATTTCTTACTAAACAATAGACCAGCCCAAAGTGTTTTGCCCTTAACCACTCCTGGTGTTTCCAGTCGGACTAGCATAGCAGTTCAACTGGGAGGAAAACTGGTGGAGAAGTCTGACTTTCTTGGAACGTCAGTCAGTGAAGTCATGACTCTTAAGTTTATTTCTTGCTAAAAACATGCACACATATTATTCACCCACTAATTGTCACATGAACCACTAAATCCAACTGACTACATCTGTGGCAGGAGGCTCTTTCTAATCCAGCATGGGAAAAATGTTGGGGTTTTTTCATAGAAATATGTCACAGGTATGAAGAAAACAAAAAACTTTGTTTTGCTGTTGGGCAGTTCAGTTAGTGGAGCCATTCTAGATAGCTGCTGATTTTTGTTAAAAAATAAGCCACAAAAAAAAAAAAAACCCTCTGTAGAAAACCTCTAATATTCTGCATGTCTGACCTTCAACTTCTTTGTCTGGATTTGGATGTGTGCAGTGTGCTGTGTTTCCATCAGAGGGTGATGGGAAAGCAAGTCTTTATTTATTTTATGCTGGTTGGCCCCCATATAGTTGTGGAAATGGCCTTAGGATTTCATGTTTGTTTGCCTGATATCAGCTGTATTAAATCAGCTGCCTTGACTATTCCCAAAATAAACCCAAAAGTCTAATATTGGATTCTTAGCACTCATACATATTCCCAAATGCAGCTTCCCAGGTACTGGGAAGCATAGCTAAAAGTCTTGCATGTTTTGCTGGTACAGCAGTGTCTCTTCTAATGAGTGAGCCAGGCTAGAAATCAGTTCACTTCTTACATAATCGTTTTCAAACTAGTATATTTAAATAAGAAACATGAATGCAGTAAGACAGTCGCTGCCTTAGCCAGACCTGGAGCAAGGGAACAGTGTCTGGAAGGCAGAATGGCCCATTGCCTCTACAGTGAGATCTGGGCTAGTCGACAATTTCTTTCTGTGGGATCAAGTTGTCGGAGAAAGTCGTTGGAGTGAAAATCCATGCTGTTGCAAGCTGCAGTGCTGTTTAGGGAAGAGCAGTGGTGGACTGGAGCACAGATTAGGCCAAATAGTATTTAAAAAGCAGTTCCTTCACAAACGAGCAAGTGTACCTTTTTTTAAAGTGCATTTTGCACTTAAGCCACAAGATGGCAGGAAAGCAAAATAAATATTTTTGGCTGCAGCAGCTGGACTTGAAAGTACAGTCTAAATTCAAATATCATAGAGAAAGGGGCTAATTTTCCTTATTAAAGTGTTGTTAGAGCCTTACAAAGTTTTGAAACCTGTTAGATATTCCTTTAATTAACGTCATCTAACTGTGACTTGCACTAAACCATAGTGCCCTATCTTATCTGCTGTTTGTGGGTCAGGACAAATGCTGTCTATTCTTTTGCTATAGACAGAAAGTAAAAAAGCTATCCCTGATTATTTCCTTTTGGAATCCCACTAGAATATGGTGTGTAGGCAAATGAAGTGCAGAATAAAGTCTCTTTGTATCTGGAAGAAGAACCGTGATTTTCCTGAAAGATTATTAATCCTCAGTTTATGTATTTTATTAGTATACCCTCTAACTCCACTCTTGAAAAAAATCTACCTTCGCATTATTCTCAAAGTTGTCTGCAAAACCAGTTAGGAGATTGAAATGCTGACTTGGTTCAGAAGGCATCTTGATGTGAAGAGTAAAAGGTAGAGGTGTGTTAAGATCACCTTTGTTCTTTATCTGCCTGTGTAATCTGATATTAAGAAACTGCTAGAATCTTTTCTGCAAGGGAATTTCAAATGAGGTAATTCTGTTCCTCTCCTGGCTAGTGCCTTCAGTGTAATCTTAATAGACTGGTTTTTAAAACATCCCATCTCGTTTTTCAAAAGCAATGGTCACAATTGCATCATCAGCATGGTGTAAGTAGCAGTGCATAGCAGTAGTGTAAGTGGTGTACATGGAGTCTTGCTGTGAGTTCTCAATTCCTTGGATAATCTTGTCCCACAAACCCTCTTAAATGCCCCACAGTGGTGACTGTAACCCAGAGAAGACGTTGTGTGGCACAGTAGTTAATACTGTTCAGGGGGTCTTAAGCATTCTCCCAAGCATAGCAAGCTGAGTAAAAGACCCATATCCAATGATGTACATGGTTTTAACCTCTCTCGCCTTATTTGGTTTCTTCAATACAGTCAGTCGTCTGTCTTCCCCCCATCTTACCGTGGTAGTGGGTCTTCAAATTTGTACGTGTTCTAAAGTGCCAGAGAGCTTTTTTAATCTGATAAAAATATTTCCTCCACCCCCCTGCAGACAACTCAATCATCTTGTCTTAGTGAATAATGAATACCCTCACCAAAAAAATCATTATAAGTAGTATTTCTTATCTCCAAAATAACATATTTTGGCCAGGCTTCAATGACACACTCAAGAGCTTTCCATAGTTTTATCTGTTTGGGAACTTACTGCTTCTCCTTTCTGTCCCTAATCTCCTCAATTGCTGCTGCCTTCCCAGCTGTTTGCCTTCTAACAGGGATACCTTTTATTTCTAGGACAGGCAGCCTTGGTGATGTGCCAATGGCAAAGACATTTCTTTACTGACCCAGTCAAGAAGTGCCCCATTCTGCAGGTGCAGTAGCTGTGTCTTGGAAAAGGATCAAAAGCACAGATCATGGACCATGAGGCAGCAAACAGAAGAACTTTATCATGCACAGGAAATGAGTAGTAGTTTGTGGCTTTGTAGCCTAGTTAAATAATCGTGGTCAGTCTGCCCGTACTTAGTTGCCCTGGTAATAAAAGGACAAAAGTATAGGTGGAAAAAAAAATCTTCACCGTGTTGTTAACACATGTTTTTTACCTACAACACACTTGTTTGTAAGAACTAGCATTTTCTGGTATTGAAGTGTTGTTTCATGGTACATTAACAGGGGTACCTAAAGCAGTTTTGATTCCTTCCAGACTCAGACAGCTACTCTAAAGCAGCCTCTTCATTTAAAGCAGTCACTTCATTGTCTTTTCTGTGAATTGTCCATGTTTGTAGTGATGTGTGGGAGTAATATCAGCAAGGCATAACTGCTGGATATCTGCCTGTTCTAACTCATTATCTCGGTCATGCTAAGGCATTCCTAATTTGGTGTAGAAAGAAGCCTGTTAATGAATAACAAAAGTAACTTCTTTGTGTTTAATCGTAAAATCCATCAGGACTGATGCAAGTGTTCCTTGAAAAGAAAGACATATTACTCAGGTCACAGCCAGAAGATAAGATTCAGATTTGGAAAAGCAAACCTTTTACCACAGCAATAAGAAAACAAAAATAGAAAGCTGAGTTTATGGTGCTTTGAAAGGCAGATGTTGGACCAAAGCAAAAACTGTACTACATATCAAGATGCCATGATGTTAGACTTTGTCTGGGAGAACTTACAGAAGTAATTAGCATTCTTTGTTTAGAAGGCTAATGTTTTTTTCTAGAAATGTGCTGCACTGAAAGCTTCTTGCCAGCTATCCATAGATTCCCAGCTTTTGGATTATTATATCATGATGTGTTGTGATTTCTGCAATTACACTCTTAAAATCTTAGTCTCTGCCATGTTTCCTTTTTTCTCCCTCCACCCAAAGACAGAGAAGGGGTTTAATGGCACCAGTGGCTGAGGCCATATGGTGCCAGCGCTGAAGATGCATTTACTCCTAGTCCTCTCAGTGGTGCTGCACTGGTAGCAGAGTTCTGCCCTGCTCACTCTCTGCCCACTCCAGCTGCCTACCCCCCTGTAGGTTTAAGGAAACCATGGGCCAGGCAAAAAAAGAGAAACATTAATGGGTAAATACCAGATTCATTTTCAGTAAGGAGTACATATTAGATCCACTTTCTCTGTGGGTTTCTCTTTTAATTAATTTAGCATGCCCCTTGACAGCAATGTAGATTTTTGTGTTATTTTCCCATAAACATGTCCTGAAAAACCCTGTGGCCACACTCTGTTCTGCTTTGGTATAGTCCTGGCATTAGCAGAACTGGAAGCCCTGTTCCTGCTACATTTGCTTCTCCAATGCTTGCATTCTTTTACAAGTCTATTTGAATATGACAAATTTGCTGACACCATTTTTAACTCTGTTTATGTACAGGGCTGCCATTGTCGTCAAGATTGTTTTTTGTACAACAGTCATTGCTACTGTCAAGAAAAAGAAGGGTTCTTTTGACCTTTATGATTTCCAGGCTAGATGGAAATGCTTGGTTTTAGTAATTTCTTTCTGTACAGTATATGCTCTGAAATACTTAACTCTCTTACATTTGCTTCCCAGAAATGGATTTGTAGCTGGATTCTTTTTCCCTGGAGTTTTTTAGTCATGATTTGTCCATGTGATGACAGAACAGTATGGCACACAGTCCTTTGTCTAGCTCTGTCTGTCAATTTTTTTTTTCTTTAAGTGAGAACACTCCCTATGTGTTATTTTTTCTTAGAAAAATAGCTACCTTATCTTTGTTATACAATGGAAACTACTTAGAGTACTTCCAGGGTAAGAACTTACAGCTTTGAGATCTTGAAGCACACTTGGCAACTTTTCAGTTAAATAAGATACATTTATCTTGGGTGTCTGAGCTATTTCCTTTGAGAAAACGGCATTAGCAGTTGAAACTAAGTAAATCTTTTTGACTAATGAATTGAACATGATGTAATTATTTTAACACACATTATTTCTTAATCAGCTAATGATATGGACATAATGAATGTCTCAATTTTCTCAGCCAATCCAAAGCAGACTTGACATCATGGATTTTATCTTCATCCTGTTTACAAATTATATATATAATATTGGGAGTATTAGGTAAGTAAACTAACAGAGCAACATAGTTCTTGTTCAGGCTTCCAGGCAGAGGCAATAAACCTAAACTATCTTGCAGATGTGCTAATGGCAGGAGATTGAACCCGATTACCTTAAAAGCCTTCTTCAGCTCTATGACCTGTTGTTTTTCTAGCTTTGGTGCAATCATATGGTATATTCTGAATAAACAGTTCTTGTTCTTTACCACAGAGGCACATCTTCTCTTTTTAGATAGTTATTATTAAAACATACCTCAGGGTTTGATATGTGAGGAGAATAACAGCATGGGCAAGGAAGTTCAGAACATAGCCTGAAACCTATTACTGTACCTATTACAGACAATTACTGTTGTTTTTTTTTTAAATATGGGGAGACTCCTTGAGGCAACCTCAGATGAGACAAAGATGACTAGTAGAACATTTTTAGGAAAAAATTCATTTCCAGGAGGAAGACCACCTTTGTCCCAGGATGGGATCCTGAAAAATAACTTCAAGGAGGAAGAAACAAAAAAAACCCCAAAGCTCAGCCAGTGGCTAGGGCACTCTGCTAAGATATGGGAGAGAATTTATGAGGAAAGTCTGTGCAAATTACCAGGTTCCCATAGAGGCAAAACAAGGTTAGAGCTCAAGGAAACATTGTATGTATAGTTCAGCTGATAAAAGGATGTAATTCTGTCAGGCAGTAAGAAAGGCTGCGTGGTAGATGTTGGAGGGAGTCTGTGTAGTGCCCAATAGTGACAAAACCTTAAGTGGCTTCAGTCACATCAATTGCCTGTGTGTACAGCAAGGAAGAGCTTGAATAAGGCTCTACTCAGTTCAAGGAGTTTTCATACATTTGAAGAATGCTGTGACACATGCTTTTATGCAGTGCTCTGGAAATAAGAGGCTGAAACTGTGTCAAGAGAGCAATATTCTTCGCAGCACAGCATTTTAAAACGCAAGACATGTTAGAAGGCCAAAATGGTCTTTTTCTTCCCTAAGAGGTTGGGGAAATGAACTGTGTGTTAACACGAGTTTTCCATAGTTAGTCCTTCCGCTATATTAGTGTGGCAGAAAAATGTTGGACAGATAGTCAGGAGGAGCAGTTTGCATTAGTTTGCTTCTCATTTAATTCTGCTTATAGCAGGAAGAAGTAGGTGGATCCATCGACTCTTGAGTATACTATAAATGTGACGTGGATATATTCTTCATATATTCTATTTTAATAGTAAATCTTGCCTTTGGCCCAGTGGCTCATTAACATATAACCTACTAGCTTAATCTTTGTATATGAGAGAATTTAAAAAATTGTCTACGCAATTTTCTCTACATGCATCGTGAAAGTGTTGATGTGCTCCATACTCATGCATTTTCTTTCCTCAGATATTCTGTATACTATATTTGGGATAATACTGGGCATTTTATGTGCTCAGTAGTTCCTGGCACAGTTTTTGGATGGTGTTAAATACTTTAAAGTAATAACTGTGTTTTAAGTTGTCTATGATTATAGCTGTGAAGTGACTGCTAAGTAGATGGGATAGTCATAATTCCTATGTTTTTAGTTCACGTGAATAGCAGCAAAGTTCAGTGATCTAAAACAAACAATCAAACAAAACATCTTTCCTAGGCATCAACACCAAAAATATTCCTTGTTAAAATGTATAACTTGTCACTAAGTCTTAGAAAACCTTTACAATGTGTATTATCTGTACCTGGCCAATTTTAACTTTTGTAAACACATAAGTTAAAGTTAATTAAGAGCATGCCAAAAGCCTGTGCTGAAGTGCGACTGAATTCATGCTCTGTTTTCTAGAGATAGGGTTTTGAATTCTCAGAACTCTTACTAATGGACTGTTGTCAGATTTTACATCCTTTTTCTCTATACTTTATCAAATATGGTATTAATAACTTTGTACTCTGTTTCTTTTTTGACTTCCACACATCTTCACTCTGCATCTCCTAGATTGGGATAGCTTCCAGTTCCTTCTCTCTCCCTTTCTCATCTTCCCTTCTCCCCAGTTTCCCCGCATGGCAGATCTTTTTTTGTTCCCGCTACGTTGTTTGGCAGCTGACTAAAACAGACGTGTCAGGCCTGGGAGCAGGGCAGGTAGCCCTCGTGGTAGCTCTGATGTAGCTTTGTACTGCCAGCTCCTCCAGACACACTGGACAGCTTCAGTTACATTACCACAGTTTATGTTTTGAAAGCCTGGTAGTTCAGACTCGAAGGGACCCGTGGGTCCCATGGCCATGCCTGTTAAATGCCCCCTGCTCACACCCCCAGGGGAGCAGAGGGAGGCAGCGGCAGACAGAAAAGCCAGCAGCACCCTGCCCTGGCTGCACCCGGGCCCACCGCAGGAGCCACCAGCCCGTCACAGACCCATCTCAACGCGCCCAGAGGAGAGCAGGGGCACAAGGGCAGCTGGAAACCCAAAACAAGGGCTATGGGGAGGGGGGCACCCCGTCCAGGCTACCACAGGAGAATCGCAGCCCCATGGCCCAGGTGTGACACCCACCACGAAAAGCCAAGGCTGGAGCACCTTTGGAAGAGAGTGGGGGTTCTGCCTAGAGGCCTGGGATGCATTAGGAGAAGAGCATTTCAGGATTGCAGAGGACTGACTTTGGGCTGTTTAGGGTAGAAACCAAAGATGGGAAAGGGGAGGGACTTAGATGATTTGAGGAGGAACAGGGAGGGGAAAATAGACAGATAAGGTGACAGAAAAGGCTTGGTTTTGGTAAACAGTTGGCTGGTCAGTATGCTTGCCTGCCCATGCCATGTGCCTGGTTAGCACAGTCTGTCCTGTCTTCTTATATTAATTTCTGTCTCTTCTATGGGTGCAGGGCTGTGTTACGTGCAAGTGTGTGCTTAGGGGGGGTCTCAGTGCAAGCAGCTGGAGTCAGACCATGGGCTGGAGAGCCTGTTCATCTGTGGTGCCAGCACCTGGAGTGGGTGCAGGTGTGTGACCACTAGTGAAGATCGAGCTGGACTAGCTGGCAAGTGGGTGAAGTGGCCTGGGAGCCAAGTGTGCATGCGTGACTGTAAGGATGAGACCATGGGAAGAGCTGTCTGTTGGGAGGACCCGGGGCATCCCAGCCAGCCTCTGGAGAAGCTGCAGAGAGGCTGGGGGTTCCTAGGGGAAGGATGGGGGGTGCGTCTCTGCCACGGGGAGACCACAGGGTGGAGGGGGGTTGTCTACTGGGGACCCAGGGAGTCCCAGAGAGCTCAGTGCATGTTTCTGTGTCTGTGTGTGTGTCTGGTATGGTCTGTACCAGGAGCTGGAGTAAGGCTGTGACCCTGGGGGCTCCTACATCTGGTGCCAGCAGCTCAGGAGACTGGGCTCCGGGGGCAACTGCTGGGCAGAGTGAGCATCTCAGTCCAGCTGCTGGAGGGGACCAAGTTCTAGGATTGTATGATTCTGTGATTCTATGATTCTTACTGGTGGACATCTGTCCTGCTCAGCTGGAGAGGGGAACAGGACGAGGCCGTTCACACTGTGTTTATGTGAGCGCGCCGTGTGTCTGCCTGTGTCTGCTGGCGTGGCGGGCTGTGTGTGCACGTGTGCGTGGGGTGCGCGTGTGTGCTCCGTGTGCGTGTGCCTGCTGGGAATATGTGCTCATCCTCACTGCGGGCTGGGCCTGAGGGCATGCAGCTGCAGCAGCCTTGCTGGTCTGGGGCTGTCAAACCTGGTGGGGTTTTCCCCTGACAAAGCCTGCTCTGCTTTGTAACCTGCCATGACTAGCACACATGAGGCTTCTGCGCACTGCACGGATCTACACCATCATCTCTCGGAGAAGGGAAAAATGCCTGCGGGTGTAACGTGAAATGGAGACATAGGATTCATTAGTGCACAAGGTCACTTTACCCTGAAGTGACTCTGGAAATACATTGCCAAGAAACCCTGAGACACCTCCATGAATCCATTCAGTCTCTCCCCAAGGTGGTCCAGCTGCTGTGACACTGTTAGTGGTTGGTGACTTCAACCTCATAGGAACAGCCAGAAATACCATTCAATACTAGTCTCCTGCTTTTGTTGGCAACCACATCTGATATCTCCCTTTAATATTGATCAAACTTGCATATCATATTTAATTAAAAGTTTTGCATATGAATAAGCCTATAACTCATGCTCACAGATCTATCCAGTAGGCTGAAAGTGGCATGGTCACTCGTATGATCAAGCAGTTAAAAGGCTGAAGAAAGAAACCAATTGCAAAGTGCAAGATGAAACTATATCCTAAATGCATCACCAGAAGAGCCATTCCAACCAAAGCTGCATTTTTTTAGGTGTTCATAGAGCCTGTTAGTATTTGTTTCTGTGGGGTTTTCATTAGGTTGCTAGCAGATAGCAATTTATGCTAGTGGTGAGGTACTGTGCGAAGAGAAAAATGCAAGTAAACTGTACAGGGTTGATTTGGGGGTGGGGTAGCATTTTGGTTTTGAGTGGGGCTGGAATACTTAACACAGCTACTCGACAAATAATTTTAAAGCTAATGCCTTGAATGGAACCATCTGCACTAGTCTAATGGGAGATGGAGGTAAAGTAAGCTGTATGACATGTAAACATTAAGCTATTTGGACTTGAACAGAAGTAACTACATGACACATTACTTTCATAAGCAGTTTTCCTCAACTACCTGAAAAAGCCTAGAAGCATTATGACATTTCTATTACTCTTTGAAATAAAAGACTGTTCTCAAAGGATTTTCCTGTCCATTTTCTAATGTCGTAACATCCATTTCTACAAAAGTAGTTTTTTGAACAGTGGAAAATCCTGATGGTTTGCTTGTTTTCTGACTACAGTTTAATCTTTCACTGGGTTTTTACAGCTGTGTATAGAAGAGTAGACTGTAACTGGTGCAAGCCTTGTTAATTCCTACCTGATAGAAGGTATGTGAAACACTGACCTGATTTGAGAGTGTATTTGTTTCTGTGAACCTACATACTCCTCAAAAATAATATAGTACTACAAGTATACCAATCTAATTTATTCTGGCCATAGCAATGTGTAGATTGCCTTGCTGAAAAAGAACTTGCTCAAATTGTGTAACTGGCACCTTCATCCATGCACACAGTTACTATGTTCAGACGATGGACTGGTTAATCATGATCGTTGATTTATTAATTCCTGCCATCATAGCAGGTCTTGTGACCTGCAGTATTTTTCTTTGGGTCTTAGCTGTTTGAGTTTCTAATCAGCTCTGGGTTTTTGTGACGTTTAAACACAACTCAAGCTATCTCCAGGTAGGGGAATTTTGAAACACTTGATTCCTGCAAAAAGATTTAGAATTAAAAGGCACCCAGCCAACTGAGTTCGCTATACCACATTATATAGCCAGTTAATATGGAAGGTCACACTTCACACAGGCCAGTAGATGAGACTTTATCAATTCATTTTAAGGGGAAATAAACGGTTCAAGGTGAGTGGATTTTTACTCTTTTTTTTTTTTCTGTACTGCCATTCCCATTTCTTCAATTATTTCTTTTATCCCTGTTTTCTTTCTGCCATTTGTGCTGTTTTTTTCCCTTTGGTTTTGGGTTGTTTGTGGATTTGTTTTGGTTTGGCTTGGTTTTTCTGCTGCTGATGCTTAATGGAAGGGAGATTGCATTACTAAGTGACTGATCTACAATACTTCCAAATTTCTGAGGTTTGGTGGCTTTTTTCACAAAGTAGGAGTTACTGAGGAACAAGATCCAGAATATTTGAGGGACCAATTTCAGCTCAAGATTGGAAGTAATGAAAAAAAATGCAATATCTGGATATATCTTTTGCTTGAATCTAGTCACACTCATAGGAACATAAGCTTATGAACAATATTTGCCCCCTTTTTGAGATGGCCTAAGAGATGAAAGCAAGAGACAATGAATATAGAATGTTATCTCACCTCCTGCTCAAATTCCTATTATCTTTATGAAAGAGAAAAAACAAATAGATAATTCATACCTCAAGGAAAATATGCCATTTATGACACAGTATATCTTAAATCGCTGAAACAGTATACTCTACTTTTATAAAACATTTATAATAACATTAAAAACATTCATAGTGATTTTCAGAATTTTGTAATACCCTGCAAAGAATATAAGAATGTCTCTTGCAGTGGCCAAAGGCAGCTGCCTGTAAAAGCATATAACAAGGTAATTATGTATGAATTTTCTCACATACACTCTCCCACCCTTTGATTATTTGAAAATAAATATGCCTTTGATTAAATTAATGACTAGTCATGTATTTTTCTTCTATGAATTTGCCTACTCACTTTTCGAACCCTTGTAAAATATTACTATCCTAAACTTGGCCATATGCTGTGTGGAAAACCACCTCCTTTTGTTTGTTGTGCATCTGCCTTCTGTTAGTTTTATTTGGTGCCCTCCCTAGCCCTCGCGCTGGAACTCACAGTGAATGTTCAATCCCTGTTCACTCCCTCTGTGCACTCAGGTTTTATTGACCTCTGTCATAGACCTCATTCAGTTGTCTCTTTTTTTCTTCACTGAAGAGTCTTCACGTAGCTATTTCTTATGCAGAAGTAATTCTACGCTTTTTGACCATGTTTTTTGCCTTTCTCTTAATCTTTTGCTGTTCTCTGTCCTTTCAGTCTGACCTACATGAAATATGCCAGTATTTCTGCAGGTTTTATTTAAAGATTGTGTCTGCTAGATAAATGCATCACATGCCTTGACACTTGTTCCAAGTGTCTTAACATTTGTACCTTAGATGAATGCAGGCCAACGTGAACATCAGTTTGCAAGTATTAAAACTTGGTAGACTTTTGATTGCTGATTTAGAGAGATTAGGATTTGCTTGTTGACCAAATCTATTCAGCCAGGAGTTGCTCAGAGACCTTCTCCAGGAACAGAGATGTTTGCTCTGTGGCACTGGTTGCTTGAGAGGTTTTGTTCTTAAATTATTCTCTGTGCTTATTTATTATTTTTTTTTTACTCTCAGACATCTTCTCGTTACATCGTTACTCATAGACCATGGTAAAGTTCCTCCTGAAATTGTGCCCCGAAATGTTTTAGTCAGTTCTTTATTCTATAACTTGAAGAGAAAAGATGACAGATGGTGTTTTCTTTGCCTAACATGGGGGAGTTGTTTGTGCTGGCATAGAGTAAATGGTATTTCGTTACTTCTCAATGATTCGATATGGTTTTGAATAAGAACAGAAAGAAAAAGGCCCTTGGTGAGTTTCACTGCTCCATTAAAATCTTGCTCAGTCATACAGCAGCCATTTCAGTAAATTCCTGGGGAATTTTTGGTCTAGCTTTTCCATCCTCCCTCCCCCAAGACATTGAAGACAGGATACAGAGTAACAACATGCTTGATGTCAAATATCGAAGTCCTGGTTTAACCCTGACTACTCATGCTGGTTTTATTCTGAAGATAAAATCATTCTGTTGTGACAAGAGCTCTTGCTGTGGTCATTAAGAGTTGTCTAATCCATGATCTTGGACAATATTGACAGCATTGTGAGTAATACTAAAGGAGTCCATCCTTAATAACTGTAGATTAGGTCTTCTTCCCTGAAGATGTTCCTGATTCTCTCAACTTCTTTATAGCATGCCACCATGCCTGTTCCAAGGTCTTTTGGTGCCAGTACAGCTATGACAGTCTAGTTCTGAGGGCACAAAAGGTTGAAAGGCAGACCTGCCATGAAGTTCCTCCCATTCCTTCATTTTGTCAGCCCTCATTTAGAGACAAAGGAATTGGAGCATTTAATGCTACATCATTCACACAAATGTACCCCCCAGTGCCTCTGTGGACCAGTAGTACCACACCTGATCAAACAGACCAAGAGTACATTGAAGATGTAGATGCGGTGGAACTGATGTATGGTTGGGATTCTGTATCTAGAAATTATAATGAAAGGTAATGGAAAACTTGTGGAAGGCTAAAAGCTGGCAAAGAAAGAGGGTATGAGATTTTCAAGAAGAGGGTGCTTAAGTCAGAAAAGAAACTCCTTCCAGTGTATTTGACGTCACTCCAGTTAGTGCAGAGTATGGACTTTCATTCTTAAACTTGCTAATACACTGATGTGTTCCCACAAAGTACTTACGTTTTAACACTGGCACTACATTACTGACCTTATAAATATTACTTATCAATCACTGTAAAACTACGTTCTTCTCCTGATCAGTGACTGCCCATCCTTTCTGAACATTTAGTTATCACTTTGTACACAAGTTTTCTGTATTTCATTGGTGGTGTTTTGATGGGATTCTTTTGGCTTATTCAGGACATCCATTCCTGTCCTGCAACTTAATTCTAGAAGACGTTCCACTTTTTACCAAAAAGTTACACTTTTGTCAGAGGTACACATGCTCTGACATACTGCTTTTCTCCTTGGGTGGAGGATAAGGAGATGAACATGTTAGTCCTTGTCAGCATGTTACAAATAATGGTTGTTGCATTTGCACACATCACAGTATCTGTACACTCACAGTATCCATGGATACACTTTAACTACAATAAAGAATTTCTTGTTACTTCCATGGATGCAAATTCACCATGTTCACAAAGCATAAGGTCTCCAATTTATGCAAAACATTGATGTCTTGGGTTAGTCTTTAGTATGACCTGAAAAGTTACTCATCTTGAAGGTGTACTTGCTTCAAGTTGCTGCAAGAGCAGTCTGCAGATGGCAGCAGAAAGTTCCCAGATGACCAAAGGGCTGGAGAAGCCACCCTGTGAGGAAAGACTGAAGGATTTAGGTCTTTTCACCCTGGAGAAGAGAAGGCTCAAGGGCGACACATCACATATTTATTTATTCCAATATTTGAAGGGTGGCTACAAAGAGGTCAGAGGCTCACTCTTCGCAAGAACCCATATATAGAGGACAAGGAGCAATGGGTGAAAGTTGCACTGGGAGAAGTCTCATCTTGATAAAAGAAATTTTTCATAGTGAGAACAATCATTCACTGGAACAACCTCCCCATGGATGTGGTAGAGTCCCCATCAGCAGAGGTTTTCAAGACTCAACTGGACAGGGTGGTAGATAATCTCAAGTAGGCTGCCTTTTCCATGAAATTTTGGGGAAGATGATCTTTTGAGGTCCCTTCCAACCTGGGCTGTTCTATGAGTCTATGATTAATGAATGATTGTTGTAAGAGCATGGTCATTGTTGTGTCTGTAATACAGACCAATGTATATGAAGTCAGTGTACTCGGTCCATGCTTCTGACTGAATGTGATGCAGGGATCACTGCCTCACAGTGGTTAAGAACTACTGAGCTCCTATTTTCCTCAGTTTCTTCCAACAGTAGTCAATTAATTCCCCAAAATAGCCTTCTGAGAACTATGAATAAGGATTTGTGGTATACTTTTGTCAAAGATTAACATTAAACCTAAAATCCTGGTGTTTCAAGAATACAGTTACAATACACAGGACAGTAGAAATTAGAGGTAAAATAAGTAATCTACTTATGTTTCATGAAAAAGTAATGTTATTGCAATGCACATTCAAACTCATTGCCTTTCATAAAGAGCAGGTCAGTAGTTCAGTGCTGTTAGACTCCTGAACTTCTCCTTGCTCTTTAGTTGTTTTGCTTTCTCCAGAAATATTTCACGTCACATATATTTTCAGAAATTCTCTGGTCTAGGAGGTGCTGTGAGAAACCTAAGATGACTTTGCAAGATGTCAGAGGAGTTAGTTACGTGGCAGTTAAAGTTCATGTTTTCAGCTCCTGAGCTGTCTCATCTTGAAACTTAAATTCTCTGGGGAAGGAATTAACCTGTTGGTGTAGGTATATACGTTTGTAAATAGGTAGTACACCAGCATCGGATCTACAGAAATTCTGTTAAGTTATTCAGTGGTTTTAATAGGCTGGATCAGGAATTAAGCAGATGGCATGGAAAACACATATTCTGATCCATTCAAGGATGGTAAACACTTCCTCTTCAAACAGTTCTCTACCTCTCCTCTCCTCTCCCCACTTCACCTGGTTTTTTTGGCCAGAGCCTTTCCCAGATAATAAGCAATTTACTTGCCTATCCAGTTATCATTTGTTTCACGTGCTAAGACTAAGAAGTCTTCTGTGTAATCTGTTTTCCCAGAAATGTGGTAAGGGCCATTAGAAACCTTACTCTTCTACCTTACATTTATTTGTGTTTAAATTGTTTTGAAAGCTTTTCTCCTTTTTATTGTGAATCTGTCAAACAGCAGTAGTTAAGCTGCTATATATTTAATAGTGCTTCTCCCTAGCCTAAGCATGTGCTGTTTTACAGACTGAACTCCTCGAATGTGAAGAGGCCCTCATTGTAGGTTTAAAAAGCACTTAGTTCATCTTGATTCTACCTAATGGGTTTAGAAAGCATTAACACTCATTGGGTAGCTTTCTCATCTCTTCAGTTTCAAAAATCTATGATCTGAGTCCATTTATATACTGAGTCTGCATAACTGGTTTAACTGGAAATAACACATGGCTGCTTTGGTTTCCCTGTATGAGATACTACCAGTGAAGGTTGGTCTTTTGGATCATTAAAACACGGCCCAGGGAAGGAAAAGTCACAAAATTCTAGTTCCTTTTTTTTTAAAGTCATTTTTGTAAGAAGGACAGTGAGTTGCAGTATTCTGTACAGGTCTGGTAAGGGCTCTGTGTGTGTTTGTGCGTATATGTGTATGTGTCAATAACCTCAGAACAGGATACTACTTTTACCTCTTTTGAACATTTCAAACATGGCTCCCTTTTTACCAAATACTTAAGTTTCTCTCCCATCCTCCCATTTAAAGGTAGCACAGACAAGACTTTTTTTGTTTGGATTCCTTTGTAAAGTATTTTGATCTGAATATATACAGGCTTTAACTTTGCATAGAGTTGTGTAGCCCTTAGTCTAATCCTTCAACTTCCTTGGGTTCCCATAGCTGCTCCAAAGAGGAGTTGCAAAATCCACAGATATATTATTCTTCATCGAAAAAAAACCACTTGCTGCGCTGACAAAAATAAATAAGTGTGCTAATTACTAGTTATGTAATTTTCATTCTTGATGGGAAGATCTGCAGGGAAGTTTAGGGAGAAAGGCAAGGGTGTGGCACTTTTAATGTACTCTTTACCTATTGAATTCTTATGCTTCAACAGCCAAATTAACTACTGCTTTCAAATGTTTTTATCACCACAACATTTCATCTCATTTTTCTTATTACTTATATTAGGTCATGCTTTGCCACCATAATGGAAGGATTCATTTGCCATCATTAGGAAGATATAACAAGTTACTGGAAAGCAGCAGGTGGAGCTTACATACTGTGGCAACAGTATGCCACAAATCCGGTGTTCAAAGGCTCTTTGGTGGCTATGGTACGTCTGCATGGCGTACAGGTGTGACCACAGCATATATAGCTGTGCCAAAGCTGGCAGTAATATACATTTCTTGATACCAATAAGAGACAAGAATTAGCAGTCACAGGTTTTGGTGCGTGGGGCTTGCATGAAGCATGGGTAGCTAGTCCATGCTGAAGCCCTCAGTACTGACACTGCCGCTGGTACTGGCTTTAAATAGATTAAAGCTAGCAAAGCTTTTCCTACTCTCTGTGCTGCCACACTTCTGACCAGACTGCAGGCATATGCAGTGTTTGTGAGTGTATACAAGCATGTGCATGACCACAGTGTCACTCCCAGAACTCCACTGCCTGGCTGACTTTCAGAGTTGCTAACATGGTAATGCTGTGATAACTGCAGAATTGAAAATGCTGGTGAGAATTTGGGCATTTTGATTCCTGCTCTTTTATACTATGCCTTTAGACAGTTATTCGTCTTATCGTACTACTTTAAGAATTTCTTGCAGATCTTTATGCAAGCAAATGGTAGATCTCAAATAAATTTAAAGGTTCCCAGGTGGATCTCTTAGAAGGGTCATATAAATCATTAACTTTATTAAATAAAATCCACAAAATCATTTACTTATTAACTGGTGTGAGGGAGAAAGTATTTAAAATAGACAGAATGTTCTGGATTGCACAGATGGATAAAGGGGACATCAAAAGACTAAAACCATTCATGGGTTACAGATAAAGTCCATAAAAGACCAGTGAATGCTGCTGTATGCGATGGAATAAGAAAGCCAGGGACTAGATGTGGTAAAGGAGATATGGACTAAAACTCCTGATAGGAACAAAATGAGGTCACTGTTACAGCAATAGAAGTAGAGCCCTGGGGGAAGAAGGCAGGTGTGCAGACAGCGAGGCTTCTCCTGCTGGAGCACTGATCTCCAAGGGAATTGTGCCCTGGGCGACTTGGGGACAAGCAACACCAGGTGCACTGGAGCCCTGAAAAAGAGTGAGAGTGAGTATTTAATCCACCAAATGTAGGACCTTTTTTCTACATTCATTTTCTTCAGGGAAATAGGATTCTAACACAAAGTGATTCCACCCTCTTCAGTGTGTCCCTTTCACTGAGGGTACAGAGATCCAGAAAGAAGTCCCCCCATCTGCTCAGGATCCAGGTTAACTGAGGTGGTGACGATAGCATTTCCTTATGCCTTGTGTCCTACATGAGTGGGATTGGCATCTTATCACCAGAAGATTGACCAAACTTCCAGACCATGGGCATCTTTGGTGAGAGCATCTTCTTCTGTTCAAGTTCAACTTCTGTGAAGCCAAAATGCAAAAGCCAGGAAAAAAAAAAAATGAGGCTGAATGGAAGTTTTATCTGTCCTTGTGGTTAGAACATTTCACTGAATGTGAAGATGGGAAGGAATGAATCTTTTTTTTCTCTCTGCTCCAAAAACTGCTCTCTTTTGCTAGGCAAAAAGAGGTCATGTTCACTTTGCACAGAGGTCAGTCTGGAAGCCCAGTTCTGCCTGTACCAGCTGAGGAAGGACGGAGACTGCTTTGTTGGTTAGAACATGCTATGCAATAACTGAGCCCATGGATCCTCAGTCCTCTTTGGAGAAGGATTTTGTTTCTGGAACGGGTTCTTGATGTTGCTGCCATCCTCCACTTCGGCTTCCTGTGGGCCTTAGGCCTATGACACCTTCTCATCCAAACTGCTTTCAGAGGAACTACAGGTGGGATACAGCCAGTTGTCCAAGCCAGGAGGCACCTCACATTGTTGCTCTCCTCAGGCCAGGCTAGTAGTGTAGCAGATTAGTAGATATGTCAGCTGTTTGTTCTGAAACATTTTATTCTGCCATGTAAAAAGAAAGGACAGCACATAGAGAAATTTACCCTTGAGCACCAGCTCAGGATGTTGTAACTGAATTATCTTTAGCCTTTTAAACTTAGTTGTTACTGAGGGTTTGTTTTTAATGCAGTAAGATGAACATAAGAGGAATTTGAGGCACAACAAAATGCAGACATTAAATGAACTACCATAATTAGTGGGTCACACATCTTACCCTCAGGAATCGCATGCAGAAATGGCATTGAAGCAGTACCAACTACGCTTTCTCTTCTGCCATGCTAGGTCTTCTAAGTGAGACTGTTATACAGATAATGAATGAAAGAGCTTTTCTGGGATGTTGTATGTGAACAACACTTTGAGCTGGCTCACTCTAACTTGGCTTCCTTTCTTGGCTTCTCCTGCATTAGATATTTTTCTTAATTCCCCTTAGTAGAGTCAGTGGAATGGGTGAGCCACACATAGTTAAGTGCTTCTGCCAATGCTAGCAAGAATGGAAGTACACCACTAAAAATAGAAGTTGTAGGTAACACCATCACTATAAAGATACCATAACCATCTTTGCTGTCTCTGCATGTCTGCAGGTGGCGTAATTGTAATGTGTTCAAATGGTTTCACCTATCTAACAGACAGTAGCCACCTCTGAGGGACAAAGATTGGCTTTGATTTTTTTGTTTGAGTCACCTCCAAAGACTTGCATTTAACTGAAGGCAATTCTAAATCAAGATTTATTTAACAGGGAAGTCAAGGTGGTAAAAAAGAAGGCAATGTTAGCCAAAAAGCCATCGGGTTATAAACCCTGAACAGATGGACATGTCAGTCTTCTCTCTAACCTACTCCCAGTGGAAAAGAATTATCCAGTGCCCTTCTGAATCACAGAAACAACTAGAACAGAGATTCTCTGGGAAACTGTTCTAGTGTGTGTATCGAGTCCAACAGTCTCTCCTTGCTTCATAGTAATGCAACATGTGATCTATTCTTCCTTTTTGTCATAGAGACAGAAATTATATAATACACTTTATGCAACTCTGCAGCATTTTTCCCTTGTCTCCATCCTCAACTTTAATGTTCTAATTAGCAGAAAACTTTGGTAGGTATGGAGAAGCACAAACTTTGCAATGCTAAGTGATGGCTTTGGCTTTGGTCAGATTAGGAGCTTCAAGGACACATGTCGGACCTTCACAAATCCAATTATACAGTTTAACATGCCCATAGGAAAAGTTTGATCCCAACAGAATCCTCACAGTCATTAGTTCTGACATGAACCATGAATCTATTCTGTATTAATTCTAATTCTGGTTAGTGTAACAGCAAATAACATCTCTTTATGAAAAAGATTTTTTAGAATTAATTTTCACCCAACGAAACTCTTTGTTTCTCTTATAGAGTGGAGTAGAAGGTACTTGGAGAGTTTATAATTTGGTTCAGAATGTAGTTCCTTCTCCTGATTTTAAATTGCTTACTTCTGTATCTTCAGTGGAATCTCCTTTGTTTCTTGTCTTATGAAAGGTTGATGGGTGACTCTTGGCTGACCTTCTGACACTGACTGTTGTAGGGATGTTTCTATCTGCTCTTCTGTTTTGAGCTAGGATATGTCTAGTGGCCAGAGCAGAGAGCATTGCAAAAAGCCCTCAGCTTCTGCCAAGTTATTCTGTCCCAGAGAGGACATAACCCTGTCAGCCTTCCTCTGATCCTGAGCTAAGGAGCCTTGCTCCAAGGCCTAATAAGATTAGGTATGGCAGCCAACTGACATGGGCTTCCAGATTCAACCTCCTATTTTATTTGCAGTTCTGGGGCATCTTACATGGATGTACCAGCTTTTGAGCTTCACCATTACAGTTCCTTACCTGGCATATAAAGAAGAATTATGCTTTTTCATATGTACGAGTAATTAAAAAACTATTCCTTAAAATTCTACTGCTGAGTCCTTGATACTGAAGTTAATTTGTCTATTCGCTTGGTGTTTAACATAGCTAATATGTTTTTGCTTGGCTCAGAAGATGATGTCTACACAGCTGTCTGTTCTTGGGTGCCAGTCCAGGGAAGACATCCTATCCAAATACACACTGAAGGTCTCAAAGCTGCATGCAGATGAGGCCAGCTGTATGCATACTGTGTACATGGAGTGTCCTCAGACGACACAGCTATCTCACCAGGCTCTCCCAGCACTTGCCCTGCTCCTGACTTCTCTGACACCACCAGGCAGCCTTTAGAAGAGAGCCCTCACACACCCTTGCCACCGAACCTCATGTTCCTCTAGTGCAATTTTCAGGAGCTGCTCACTCCAAACTCCCCACTGCAAAGCTTCCATTTTGAGGCTCAGTTGAAATACAAAGGTATTCAGCCTTGCCCCCTCCCTGTCCCCTCCCTTCCACTTCAGCACTATGCAACAGGACCCACAGATAATTGCTCTGGTTGCAAAATAGCTGTTTATCTGGGGTAATTTGGTGCAGTACTGAAGAAGGTGCTCAGTACCTTCTCAGTACCAGGCAGTGCCATAGTGCTGTGACTGCGCTGCACAGACTGTGCTGCACTCAGAGCTGGCTCACTTAGGTCTGTCTTCATGCTGCTCTTTGGGCTGCTTTTGCCCCATTCCTGTGCAATACAAAATGTGTCCTGGGAGAACTCGGGATCTCCTCAACCCTGCTAGACTGCTCTCTTTTTCTTCTTGCACTTTCCATGGAATTATCAGCCTGTGGTGGGGGAAGGAAAGTTTAAAAAGATACTGGAGGATAGCCTTACCCAACATGTCTCTTGGTGTAAAGGTGAGAGGGTTCTTGCCTAGAAATTGGGATCTCTCACAATCTGGGGCAATGTCATACCCCTTAACTGACCCAGCACCCAGATACTTTCTATGTCTATCTACAGGTTAGAGGATGCCAAAGCAAAATGTGAGAGACTGAGTTTAGGGATTCAGGGAACTGAAACAAAAGGATTTTCAGGTGCTTTCAGGAGTGGCAGTTGTTTTCTGAGGTTTAAGCACCTACAGTATCAGTTTAGGCAGTCTAAACTCCAGTGTTTCTGGTTGGGCAGCTCTTGGTATGTCCCCGACAGAAAAATTAGCTTTGTGGATTGCTCTTCACGCTCTCACCACTGACTTGAAGGGAGCATGACCCCAGCCCCTTAAATTGCCCTGTTTAGACAAAGGCTTTACAATGCCTGTTTTGGAGGTGCCTTACAGACAGCTACTGCAAAGCATGCTTGTGAATACCTAGAGGCCTCATTCTTCTCGGGGAGAGGCATATCTGCAACTACTGAAAAAACAAACGAACAAACAAACAAAAAACCAAACCAGATTGTAAAATAATAGTTTATAAAAAACACAATAAAGGTGGCAAATGCTTTGCTCAGACTTAAGTAATACGTCACTGTTAAAACTGGGGATATTTCATAGTGCTAGCAGCAGGTAAGGAATAAATCAGCCTACATTTGACCCAGGCTTATCAGCAGCAGTTACTGGATTATCTATTCAAACATTGCCTTGTTAGTAAACAGAAATATTCTCGTCACCCTCTAGTGCATTCAAAGCCAGATATTACTCAGATAACATTTACCATTTTGCAATATCTTATTGACATGATAAACAGATATTTCTTTTTTTGCTTAACTGCAAACTGGTGCTGCATTCTGCTCTTTCTGATAGCTTAAGAATAATGATAACAAATTCTTTTTCAGCATAACAAAACTGATACAAAACTGACTTTGAAACATTTTCTTTGTTTATTTTAGTTGATTTTCTTCATTTTTTATCAGCAGAGTATTTGTCCTAAAAAAGTCTTCAGGTAGATTTTGAGAGTCATCTCTCAGAAGCCCTATTTTCCCGCAGAGCGTGGTTCTTTCAGCCTTCTTCACCCTGTATATCACTTGCAAGGACATGGCTCTCAGCTATGAAACCAACCTGGTATATATTTAAAATCGTCAAGCTGCAGCAGTTTCTTGCTGTAATAATATTGTGTGCTTGCCTTCATAAACTTTATAAAATTGTTCCAATGCCAACAGAAATTGTTTGTTTAAATAAATACTTTAAAAAACAAGAACAGGTGACTAACCATATACGTAAGTTTCCCCACCTCCTAATCTACAATGCTATAAAAACATCTGATTTTCTGCAATCATAGAGAAATTATATTTTATTAATACTAGCTGATGCTATCTGTCTGGTTAAAACTTCAAGATAATTAACAAGTTAGCTCAACATATGGTCAGTAAATGTCATAACTGCTCTAGCTTAACATTTATGATTTTTGTCTGCCTTAAACTGGAACATGCAGGACAGTATGAAAGGTTTGTGCAGCAGCCCTTTGAACCAGTAAAACATTCAATACAAGTGGAGTCAGCAGGGTGGGGGAGACCCAAGCCTGTTCTTATTTTGTGGCTTGTTTACCAGGCTGCCTGTACTGACTGGAAAATTCATTGTACATTAACTTTAGATTCTGCTTTTGCTCCTGAAGAGTGAGTGTGGGCTGTGTGGCGGAGAGGTATGTTACTTTTTATGTCCTCCGTCCTATACACATTAAATACAGTGGCTGTTTCTAATGATGGTGTTTCTGGTGTTTCTTTCCTTACTGTTTATTACAATTTTTGGGGAGGGGTGTTTTGTTTTATTAACATTGTGCTGTTGGAGCCGAAGCAGATAAAATAAGTTGCAGCAATAAGCACTCTTCAGAAAATAGCTTTATCTTTGAAATTGTTTTTCTGTGGTTACTTTGTAGTTCTAGTGTCTTTCCCTCATTTACTACTTTATCATTACAGTCTGTGCTAGGAGCTATAGAATACTCAGCTCTGCATCTGTGAATAGCAATTACATAATGAAAAGCCAGGCAGCAGCATGTCCCATCTACACATTCACAGCTGCTTTAGCTCCCTGGTTTCCCAACAGAAGTCTGCATGCATTTGCTGTTCTGAAGCTCCAAACACGGCAGGTTTGCTACGACAGAGCTTGTCTGTGTGCACTGCGCTTTGGGCAGTGTCCATTCAGCACAAGTGCAGTAGTTTCTGATGCCCTGTTTGGGTCTGCATGTGCAAGATATCTGCCCCAGTTTTCTGGGCATCTGCAGCTTATGTTCCAACCAGACAGTGCGATTTACCATCCCGAAAACCTAAATCCACTATTGCTCCTAGACATAGCTTCCATGCAAGAAAAATCACACATGCAAAAAATTCAAAATGTGGTAGACCTAGGTGCTCTTTTCTATTTATTACTTACTTAGGTGGGTAACAAAACTTCAAGCAGCAGCAGCATTACTGTTTTGCCTTTTAAAATGTTTTCCCTTTGACCTAAGGTCTGTTTACAGGAAAATCTACCTCAAGGAACTTTTTCCATAGATAGGACCTTTCCCTGGCAAACACAGCACAGCTGTACTACCTGACTTTCTGCAAGTGAGCAGTCTGCAGTGGAACTGGTTATTTTAAATGGAGGACGTGAGTAAGTGCTCTGCTGGACTGCAGCCAGGACACTTTGGAGCATTTCAGAGCTCAGCCCTTCTTCATTCTGGTTTGGTATTTTGTCAAATTCAAAATGTGCGAGTTGTGCAGCAGGTTTGTAGTACAACTGAATTTCTTCCTAAGAAGCAACCGATAGTTGTCTGACATATTCAAGGGAGATTTTCAAGGGCTGATTAGGAACTTGCTGTGGAAACATGCCTAAATTTTCAAATAAGCATTTTAGACAGATAAGTTTTGTGTGCTTTGGATGACTTGTAGTCATCTAAATCATACTGTGATCGGTTTGTTTTTAGAGGTGGGCGAAAAAAAAATCTCTTTCTTCCTGATAGCAAAACTTGCTCTCCTATTTTAGACAAAGTATATATGATTACGTAACTGTCTGCGGTATTTTGGCATTGGAAAAATATTATCAGCTAGGACACCCTGAAGCACTGTCCTCTGCTTACAGAGTGCTTGGAATGCAGCTGCCTCTAAATCAGATTGCATGACTCTGTAGGTAGGAAGACCTGAAAATAAATAAAACTTTGAATTAGTCATGCATACTTGCCATGGAGGATCAAGAGAGAAAACGGGGTTGATAGCCCTCAAAATTCATATTTTTGCAGTCATCCACTTTTCCCAGCATACCTAAGGAAGCTTTGAAAGAGAAATGTAGGGCAAACCTTTCTCCTCCTCACCATGGCTAGGCAAACTTGTTAGATGTCTGACAAAAGTTGGAGCAATTCTTCCAGTGTCATTGTTCAAAACCTCTGACTTTTGTTTAGCTTTCTTTTAAGGGTATGTTAATGGGTGCCAGTAGAGGAACTTTCACCATTTGAAATAGAGTTGCAAGTCAGAACAAACTGTCTGTGCTTAAGTAAGATGTCCATATGATTTAATGTTACAAGAAAAATACATATGGTGAACTAGAGAGACCGATGTGTATTTATGTAGATGCATTGTTCCTATGATGCGAAAAGTGGCTAATGCTTATCTCTGATTTACCGAGTGGAAACTTGCAGTAGATGTGATATACTATGTACTCTGGAAGCTGGCGAATGAGGTTGGACTTTTGGCATCTCTTCCTCATATACTTGCCAAGCTGGACAACTTCCTACATAACTGTTGCCTTTTTGGAAAATACTTAAACTATTTTTTGGAAAGTGGTTGAAGGTCAGGCACCTGTAAAAATCCCATATATGGTAAAAATGCAGGAAATAACAGGGAGTTGTCAAAAGACAGTCACAATGCCTAGAAGAATGGGAGCAAAGGAAGAAAAGAAAGAGATTTGCCATCACTGCTACTTAGTCACAACAGGCTCCTCTCAACTTGGGTAGATAAGGAGGGCTGATTTTTGGCTTACTCTTCAGCACATTTTGCATGTGTAAAGGATCTTTACTATGTCACTGGGTAAAGTGAATTTGGACTGTACAGGGCGGTGTGACTGTGCGCATGCACTCGCACGTGTGTGTGTGTGTGTGTGTGTGTGTGTGTGTGTGTATGTGTGTGCGTGTGCATTTTCCGCTCCAACCTGCCCACACAATGGAATGAAGTGATTGATACAGCAGCACTGAGTCAGAATAAACTCAGATACAACAACTCACTTGAATGAATATGAGAATTTCAAACCTCCACTCCCTCCCCCAGTTTCTTTGGTCTACTCTTAAAAATCTCAGCCTGTCAAAACATGAATGCATGCATGCTTTTATGCACACGGATAGTCCCAGCACGGTTAAGGGAATAGACTGCTACTTGCTCTCCTCCTAGCACATTCAACAGAAGACAAGTATCCCCCTTTCCCTGCACTTTTATTTTTGCCTTATCTGAACTTTGGAATTGTTCCTTGCTTGCTGCTTCCTGCCCCACATATTTGTATGCTGCACAGAAGAGTGCAGTTTCAGTCCAGTAAATTACAATTAATTGAATTGCTAGAGAAGCATCTGATTCAGAGAGTAATGGTCCTGCTGTAGAGAAAAAGAGCTAATTAAAATAAGGAAGAAAAGTACTAGGGTATGTACAGTATTTCTGTTTTATTTTCTCCTTTAAGGTTAGGGTTTGTCTATTTTTGTTCAGCATAGAATTAGAAGATTTGTGGGTGGAGGAGAAACAGTCCATACAATGATGTGTGGATACTGTGCTGTTCTTGGATTTTGGCAAAATGTCTCAAAATTAATTGAAATTTTAGCTTAAGAAGTGCTGTGATTCGGATTGAAAACTGAAAGATAATAATTAGAAAAGTACTGACGTGTACTTTTGAGTATTCTAGCAAAAACTAACTTTTTATATGGTTTGTTTTCTGGCTTTTCAAAGGTACTGTTTATCTCCATATCTCCTTGCCCACTGACTGCTCTCCTATATCATCACAGTGCAACAGCTCACAATGCTGCAGTTCTGGGGTTGTCCCAATAATTTTGCATTACGTTTACCCACAGTAGAAGTCAAAAGTAGCCTTTACCTTTCTGTGAACTCAATCTGGAGATGCAGTCAATAAACTGCCTGAAGTTCATGGACAAAAGCCCAGGTTGCTACATTAACTCCAAATTACATCATTATCTCCAATCTATTAGAAAAGTATCACCACGTATATGCCACTCAGTTGGAGGTGGCCTCCTCCGTACTCTTAAAATTGTCATTGCTAACAGTAATGCAGAAAAGATGTGAACAAGCACAAATAGAAAGGCAATGTGTAGCACAGATACTCAGTTAAAAACAAAAAAATTACTTTGGTGCTGACCAACTTCTGGGAAAACGACTGTTTTGTGAAGTATGCAAGCAAGGCCCTGTGAATGACAAAATCTGATAAACTGTCACACATGCCATGTGTTATGGTCTTGGTTCAGAAGCTCTCCAGAGGCAAGTTTTGAGAAACAGATCATTGCAGGACTGGACAAATTTCCCTCTTTCCTCCTCAGTTCTCAGTTCTTGCAGAAGAAGGTCAAACTGGGCAGTGGCTTTAGATGAAAAACAAAAACAAAAACAAAACCAACAAAAAAACATTGCTGGGAAACATAGATGTTGGGGTTTTTCATTGACATATATCTCAGAATTAATGGCTTCTTTACCAGAAGTTTCACTTTGTGTTTTTAAATAGCATTAACATTTTCATTAGAAATTATGCACATTTGCTTATAAATTCACAAACGTTAACTGCAAAGGTTCTAAAAAGGGTCAGCTTGGCTAGAAATGGAGAGGGGAGATTCTCTGAGTGAAACACAAATGGTTTCCTGGCTGAACACTAAAGATAAAAAGCCCTCTGAATGAGCTGAAGTCACTAGTTGTAATATTTTTATTTCATTCAAAATGTCCCAGTTTTGTTCTCAGTATCTTTATGCCAGACCAACATTGAAAATATGCTCTGTCAAAACATGAGGGGCTGCAGATGATCCCTGTGTAATGGTGACTTTTAGGATCCAGGATTTTCTGTGCATGAGATACACAAAACCCACAGCAAATGTGGAGTTCAGGGATTCTAAATAGGCAGTAGCATTTGCCATTGGCTACATCACTGTATAAAGTGATCAAAGCTGCAGGTGAAGGAAAGCAGTCAGACATGAATGAATGTCAGATCAGGTTTAACTCCAAGAACTGCACTAAAAACCAATATAGCGATTACTATAAATTTCAAAGGAAATACTGGATGGAAAGTTTCTGTTATAACCTTATTTTGTATTCCAGACTGTTCTGAAAAAATACCTTAAATCTGTTGGAGCATTCATAAGGATGAACCGTATGAGAATCTGGAGAATTCCCTTCATAATTATAAATGGCTTTTTAGCCATTCATTCATATTGCAGTAGAAACTAGTAAGATTAGTTTGATGTTAATACATAGGAACTGTTGCACTAAATCAGATCTGAGGCCTAATTAGTTGAGTGCATTGTGTCTTAGAGTGACTAGATTCAGATGCATTTGATAACTGTACCAAAAGCAGGTAGGCAGGAATAATTTTTTTCTGCTGCATTAGGTCTTCCCTTTATCTCTAATAGCTCGTAAAGTGAAGTTAAAATTTAAAGAGACACTGTTTGATGGTGGTCCTCTTATCTGCATGAAAGTCAGCTCTGTAAAGCTTCCTAAATTCTTGGCTTCACCTCTGATGAAGAATGCTTACAAAGCTTTCTTTAACGAAGTTTAGTAATAGTTGGGTTGGCTCTAAAATGAGAAAAAACACACAAAGTACTCTAAACACTTTAAAATTCACAAAACAAGGAAAAGGTAAGTAATTGGCATAAACTGCTTTCATATAATATAGAAAACACAAGTAATTCTTCATGTTAAATTTTCCTTGTAGAAAGTCTGGAAAAAAAAACCTTCACACACACACACACACTCCCACTTCAGGAGAACAAAGAACATTTTTTATTTCAGTTCAGGACTGAATGCACAGTTTCATGTCTCTCCATTGTTGAGGACTGACTGACTCCTGAAACACACAAGGAGAGACATCTTCACGTTTAAGTAAGAATGGTTCCCAGAAACAGATTTACATGTCTACATTCAGTGAAATGCACAATGTATTATTGTCTTTCAAATGCTTGTGAGTTAATATAATCCTCCCGATTGTAAGACGGTATTAAGTAGCTGATGTGCAGAATCAGTGGGTGGAATGGAGGTGTTAGAAACACACTTCTGAGGGTTGATCTGAACGCTTACATGGAAGTAAAGTAAAATTTACTTTTGGACAGACAATTTTCCTGGTGGATACATGTGCCTCGACGAATCATGAGGCAGCTTGAATGCTACCAGCTGAGCCCAGAGAAACTGTCCTTAGCCTGCTAAGTGTCACATTGTGTGAGTTAGGAGCAGGCATGCAGATACAGATCTGCTCCCATGCCTCCCCTTCAAAGGGAGAGCAGCTATAACCAGCATGTCAAGTGGTTTATCTCCATATAGTAGCCTGTACTACCTGGTAGAGTTTAGAAAGGTGAAGGTTATTTGTAGTAATCGAGTAGATAAGAGCTCCAGCTCCAACTGAGGCATGCCAAGCCAAAATGTGGCTTTCGTTGGGCACCTCTGCAAGCCCCTGGGAGCAGCAGTGGCTGGCATGATGGAGCAGAGGGCACCTGGAGCAGGTAACCCTTCGGGGCATCTGGGGCCGAACTCAGCCCAGCCCCGTGAGCTGTGGTGTGGTCCGTGCTCGTCTCGCTTGCACGTGCAGAAACCAGGAGCTGGTCCTGGCTGAAGGGCGAACATGGGGAGCTGCCTGCGCTTCTTGGCAGCACATCAGTCAGATGCTTTGAGGGGGAAAACTGGCTTATTATCTGAGTAGGTGTCTTAAGAGAAACCAAACTCCATATTTTTAATTAATTGTTTTCTTAAGGCAGTGAGCGAAAGTGAAAAATTAAAATCATCATCGAAACAACATGAATAGCGTAGGTTGTGGAAGTAATAGAAACTGGATGTAGCAAGTTTGATCATGTCAGTTGTGTTTCACTCGCTATTTGTCTTCCTCCTCACATTTACTAGTTAGTGCATCTTACCTTCAGTTGAACTGTGGGGTCAGTGGGCCAGAGCCTGAAGGCGGTGACTGCTTCTTCTGATGCTGTAATTACGTTACATGCGATGAAACTACTGGCTTTGGCACAGCCCCAGCACAGCATGACAAGCAGGCATGCTTCGGAGCTTTACATACTAGTTTGTGTATACTCATGGAAACCACTGCACTTGAAAATACACTAAATGTTTTAAATAGGCTACAGAAAGAGAAAGAAAAGGATAAAAAAATGTGAAGTATAAATCACTGAAGTCTTTGGTTCATTAACATGGCATGACATTCCCATTATTTCTTTTCAATTTAGGTAGAGTGAGATTGCTATAAGGGGGAAAAAACCCTATGAAATCTGGTTCTTTCAGGTATTATTAAAAATAACTACAATTTCCCGTTTGAAGTGAAAACTCAGTTAAGATGTTTTGGGCAGCTGTTCTTACAAATCTTGTATTTATGCCTGGTCAGCAGCAGTAAAGTATATATACATAAGAGTGGACAACAAGACCCACAGCTATTTTACCCATTGCCAACACAATAGTGAGGTTGATGCTAGAGAAACCCAAATCAGCGTATGATCTCACTAGTCCCACTAATTCCCACCTGGGCTCTGTGCATGGTCCATGGCACTGCTGGTAGCTGCTGCTGTGGTCACCAGCCAGTCTGCAAAAGACCTGTTTTTCAGCTGAAGAAGAGTGAGAGGCAAGGGGGAGCGGGGCTCAGCGAGTGGGCTCTGTGGGGGGCAGGATGATGCTGCCAGATGAACATCACCACGCCCCCCAGAGCAGCCTTGTAGATCTCCCCCTTGGCCATACTCGTGCTGAGGCCAGCAAGTGCCCTCCCTGCCAAGCACCTCAGGCAGGCATTCGCCAGCTTGCATCAGGCATGGAGCCACTGCACCAGGACAGCCATTTGCTGCTGTCCTCCTGAGCCCAAGCTGTGATCTTTCTTCTGAGCAGAGTGAGCATGGAAGATGTGGCTTGCTGACTGGGGCTAGATGGTTCCTAATAGCCAGGACTTTGCTGACCAAGCAAAGGATGCAAAAGTGCTTGTGGAAGAATGGTATGCAGCCCATTCTCCCCTTTCTGGGTGGTGTCCCGAACTTAACTGAGCTGGCCAACGTCCTCCTTTTCTGGCCACTGAGACCCAGAAGGTGCAGTGGTGTTTGAGTAGACATGAAGATTGCAGGAGACAGAGCAGCTAGACCCCGTTTATATGAAAATCAAAAGCTTCAGGTCATTAATTCTTCATCCATTCTATGTTTCCCACTAAGTATTTTTTAAATTACTGTGAAGTGGAATGGAAGCCTGAGCAACTTCATCCCTCCCTTTATTTATTTACAAGTGGGGTCTAAAATCTTGCACCTATCTTTCATCTGTTCCCTTTCCTTTTGTTTACTATACACAAAGTGAATGTGGTTGTTGTTAATTACTAGTCTGGAAAGGTCTCCCAAGAGGTTCAGCCTCCTGCAGCAGGATTAACTGCCTGCATGGCTGTGATACTGATGAGAGAAATCTCTGCAATTTTTCTTAAGTGTATCTGAGATTTTCCAGGGTGTCCTGCAGCAATGTCCAAGCTGTTAGAAGACACATCCTAACATTAAACCTAGAGCCCCTACCAGGATTTAGGCTCTTTGTTTCCTGCCCTAACTCTCATGGACGAGGAAACAAGATGTTCCCCTGCCCCTTTGCAGCTGCCTTTTGTACGCTTCAGCAGCATTGTCATGTTCCCCTCATGTTAAACTAAACAGTCTTATTTCTTGCAGCCTTTCCTTGCTGAGTGTATTTTCTAGACCTCTGGCTATTCTCACTGCTCTCTGCTGGACTCCCTCCAGCTTCTCCCCATCTTGCGGGAACTGCCTTGTCCAAAACTGGGTACAGCAGTTTGGCTGACATTTTGCAAATGCTGACTGGAGTGGAGGGCGTACTGTATGAGCCCTGTAAGTTATGCTTCTGTTTATGTATACCAGTACAGTGTTTGCTTTTCTAGCAACAGCAGCAGGTTAACTCCTGCTAGCTTCAGATCCACTATGCGCCCCACCCCACCCCACCCCACCCCACCTGTTTCTACAGAAGTACTACCCAAAATTTTGGGTATCTATCTGTCTAAGCATTGGGTAACACTGTCTGTATGCAGTACCTTCTTATTGAACAACACCTGCTTAAAAAGAAAAAAGTTCAACAAGATTTATTTGTCAAGATAAGTTTAAGTGTTCATGGTCTTCACCAGTGTCACTGACTGTACCTCTAGCTCAGTACCTAAAATTCGACAGGGTTACCTCCCAGTTCAATATCCTAGATGCTGAAAATGTTGATTTGCACAAAGCCCAAGACAGGACCTCATTGATGCCTGTGTTTTTGTAATAAACGGCAGAGCACTTTTGTGGTATGTTTCTCCAGTTTTGCTCCCACCCAACAGTATTTCATCCTGACCTCATTTGCCTAGTTTCCTTATAAGAAGATCACATCAGCCAATGTCAAAAACACAATGAAAGGCAAGATTTGTGGCTTCTATTGTTTATTCACAAATCTTTTACCTTATTGTAGAGGAAATTAGTTTGGTTGGATGTAATATTGCTCTTGATGAATCCTTGTTGACTGTTAAAAAGGTTTTGTATAATATCAGTAGGTCCTTTAGTGTGAAAATTTCAAACTTTCAGTATTTTTTCTTAAAACTTCTTCTGATCAGTGAATTTATTGACTAAGGCAAACTTCTCTTAGCTTGCACAGGTTGAGGTACAAGCCTCTGCTCAATACCCTTCAGTGTAGAGCAGGATTTAGAAATTTCTGTTGCAAGGCATTGCTGACTCTAGAGGAAGATCAGCTTATTTAACTGATTTTAAGGAATAGATTAATAGACTTAGTATAAAATAACAGCCGAATCCCATGCTCCAAGGCCAGCAATAAGAATAGACTCTCATGCTCTTAGCAAGCAACTCACCCAGGGAGAATAACAAAGGCATAGAAAGACTTGGTTACATTAGTCAGTGTAATTACTCCAAGTTTTGACTATTGGAAGTGACTATTGTTACTAAAAGCTATGATAGGATTTTTGCAATGATGTCTTGGAAAGTTGTGAGTAACTTAAAGTATTTAGGTGGTCTGGAAACAGTGTACATTAAGAGTAGACTCAAAAAGCAACAAAAACCAAAAAGGATACAACAAATGTATAGTGTTCCTCATAAATAAGTCAGGGATGAACATACAGGGAGGAGGAAGAACTAATGATGATCCTAGAAAACATTACTGCTAGAATAAAGGAATATAATTCAGGGAAAACCTGTGGGCTGAGGCAAGTACTGTTAGCTATAGCAGATATTTCATAATTGTAGAGATCGGAAGTATCAGTAATCAGTCTTTTGAATCACTGCATTAATAGTGTGTAGAAAGGAGCCACGGCAACTGCCATGTGAGTCTTTCATACTTGCAGGAACCTGATCACCATGCGTTCAGTGTTTCACAGTCACCAAGGTGTCCCTGCAGCACTGCTGTGGAGGATGAAGGTACCGTTTTACAGAGGAGTTGCAGCAAAAATGGGCCATGAAGCAGGGGGAGGCAGGGTGAAGTGGGGGTTACACATCTGGAGTGCCAAAAAGTACGTTCCACCTATGGAACCTGTGGGTGACTGCTTTTTTTCGTCTTCTTTGGTTCGGTTTTTTTTTGCTTTTAGATCTGACATAGAGTGACTTGCCTTAGTTTGCATAAGAAATCAGTAAACTTGACCAGTTTCCCATATTTTTCTGCTGTCACGCCCTGGTCTTTGGGCTATTTTTAATGCACACTTTTAACTCATCCCCAGAGAACTCTGCAGCATCTCACATTACAAAACCTGATAATCAGTATTATCTCTGCTTACATCTGTAAAAAAGAGGCACAGAAAAGTTAAAGCTGCATTTCCTAAAGCAACCTTTTTTTCTGCTGGTGTATCAGGAACTATGACTTTGAAGGACTTCAGTGTGCCCACCTCTCACAACATCTGTAGACCTGCCTCCTGCTGCCCCCAGGCTCGGTGCGGCAGCAGCCAGCGAGCCTCCTCCCGGCTCTCTTGCAGCAGGCAGCATGGGTGCGCTGGTGCTGGGGAATGGGTTCTTCTGGTGCAGCCATTAACTTTTTCCCTCAGGGATTTTAACTCTAGTTTTATGACTGCTTGCTTTTATAAGGTCAATTTTTGTGAATGCTCAGAGAGCACTGTGTGGGTCGGGTATCAAGCTGGGACATGCAGCTCATTTACTATTAGGTTTTCTCTCTACTTCTTCTTATGAGTGCTGGGAAATACAGCCATCAATCAAGAAAATAGCACAGCACTGGACATAGATGACTATTCAGATTGACAACGTGAGGTGCATACTCCTGCAAATGCCATGGTCCAAGTTAGTGACACATGTAATTTTGTTTCATTAAAAAAAAAGGGGGAGGATATTTTTAGCAACGAATAGAAGATAAGGGAGTTCTGAGTGCATTGGATAAAGTGGTTTCTCTGCCTCCTTCCTTTGTGTTTGCTTTCTTTTCAGTATCATCCACATATCGTTCTGGAAATAAGAATGAAATCAGAAAATCAGTTTGTGGCACAGGCTTGGCTTGGAAATGGTGTACTTTGGAGTAGTACAAGTTGAGGTCTGCCAGATCGAAATGAGCAGTGCAGTCCCAATTAGCCACAAATAGACATCTCCAAACTATTGTCAGTAAAAAGCTGATTGCTACCCAGAGCCACTTCACAAGCCACCTCTCTCTCAGGCGCAAAGAAAAGGCATCTCTTGTGGCCTTGAGTTGCTTTGGCACACTGGTATACCAAAGGTACAGTATGCTAGTTTGTGTCCTCTAAGATCCCAAATTATCAAAAAACATCTGTTCCGTAGCACAGGAATTGCTTGTGGTGCTCAGGGAATTGGGAGGTGTCCAGCACCATTCACTTTTCTACCCACTCCCAGAGGAACAGCAGTCATTCCTGTCTTGCCCCTTTGAATCCGACCTGTGCTGTAAAAGCAAATCGCTGGCTCAGAAATAGGCAACATGAGGCCTTTAATCCACTTTCCTCTTCCACACTGAACTTGCATAATCCGCAAGAGAGCCAGGCCAAATCTGGTTATTTATAATCCAGCAAAACTCTGGCCTGCTGTCTGCATTGCCCCAGAGGGGGTTTCCCAAAGTGCAGGGGAGCGTGATTATCCACCATCCTACTTCTGGTAGCTTGCTTTAAGAATATTAGTGCTAAAAATTATCTACATAAAATGTAACAACATGGTCTACTTTAAGCGCATATTTTGCCTCAGATGTACCTACCACCCTGAGTATATATAGCTGTGTTCATTGTAGTGTTAAAAAACGATTGAACGCTATCAGTAATGAGTATTGAAACTATTTATTCTGGAATGAATGTCTCTGCCTATCCCCAATAGTTTTTTATTGCTGTGAGGCCTCTGGGGAAATGTTTTTCTTGGTTTTGTGTGATACTACTCATCTAATGCATTTCTTAGTGTTTTCTGGGTTTAAGGTCAACCAGAAAATGGTATGTTATTCTCCAAAGGGAAGAAAAAAAAAGGTCACAAGTAAATATTCTACCAGTCATTGAAAATCCATTTACTTAAAGGCATCAGGAGACTATGCTTATCAGGAAGGTCCGGTCATGGGGTTCGGTGCTTCATGCGTGATTCTGAAAGATGCAAGGAAGCCCAGCTTTCTGAAATGGGTTCACATGTACCAGTTTAAAATAAAAAAGGGTTGCATGATTTTTGGAAGTAGGAACAAACCTTACCTGCCACTGGACATAATGTTACTGCACTATTGGCAAACACCTTGTTGTCTGTTTTCATCATGGTACATCACTTGAATTGCTGTTCACATTTCTGAGATTAGTGTTTACAAATACAATAGGCGTGTTGTGGTTTAACCCAGCAGGCAGCTGAACACCACACACGGCTGAACACAAGCTGAACACCGTAGGTTGAGATAAAGACAGTTTTATAAAACAACAGAGGAAAAAAATACCACCACCAATAATAACGATAAGAGAATATACAAAACAAGTGATGCACAATGCAATTGCTTACCACCCTATGACTGATGTCCAGCCTGTTCCTGAGCAGCAATCACTCTCCCTGCCAACTACTGCGCTTCCTCTACTGAGCATGACGCCATATGGTCTGGAACAGCCCTCTGGCCAGTTGGGGTCAGCTGTCCTGAAAGTGCCCTCTCCCAGCTTCTTGTGCCCCTGGCAGAGCAGGGGAAGCTGAAAAGTCTTTGACTGGTGTAAGAACTGCTTAGCAACAACTAAACCATCAGTGTGTTATCGATATTCTTCTCATCCTAGATCCAAACCACAGTGCTATGCCAGCTACTAGGAATAAAAATATCCCAGCGGAAACCAGGACAAGGTGGCACTGTAAAATAAAGGGGTACTGACTTTGTGGCAGGACCCAGGTAGGAATTACTACAAGGGAAGAGAGTTGTCTCACCATTGTCCTTTCCTTCTTCCCCAGCAGAACAAAGACCTGTTCTTGATGCCAATCCCAGGTCGTCTTCACCTCTCAAGCACACTAGAGCAGTGCAAAGCTTATTAAAGCAGTTGGGGAGAGATAAGGTTTTAGGGACCCTGTGTTATGACTCCTTTCCCTGAGCCATAATTCCTAAGTCAGTCCAAAATTATTCCCTCTCCAAAAGTTGCCTGACAGCTGATAAGTGTAGTTTGGAATTGTTTCGCTAGGGGATAAGTCTGAACAGGTCCCAGTGTGTCCCAGCAGAAGATGAGCTGTAGTTTGTGTCATTCTTCCACACCCGAGCAGTGCAGTCTCTGAGGAGGGAATGTCACAGTACAATCACCTCAGAAATAAAGGAAACCTATCAACAGTTAAGAGTGGTGACCTCACTTAAAATGCATGAAGAGCTTTAATGTCCGGTCAGTAGCAGTCAAGCACCCCAGAAAGGAGGGAAAACTTGATGTTTGCCATTCAGCAGTCCAAGGGAGGGAGAAGGGCAGGGGCAGTGTGAGGAGGCAGAGCCCAGCCAAGGGAAGCTTGCCTGCTGCTCTGCTCAGAGCCCATGTGTCTGCGAATCATAGTCAGTGACTACATCCAGACTATGAGATCTGAACTGCGTGGTTTCAATCACTCAGCTGAAACATCTGCTTCACAAGTGCATCAAAAGATTTGGGTCAACCCAGTGAACCCGGTTTTGATCATGTTTGTCCAGCCTAGTATCTCCAGTGGAATAGATCAGGATTTACAGTTGTGTGAGAGATCAGATGGATGACTTACTGTTTCAACATCCCTGGTGTTTTGGCATGTAATTTAGGCAAAGTGTTCTTGGATACTCCTTCCACCTAATTTCTTAGAAATTAGGATAGAAAAGGAACCCTTCCATGATTCTTTGTGATTTGGTTAAAGTCCCTTTTTTTCTACCACAGGGAGTCATTCCCTACCTTCCAGATCTTTGTCCATCTTGCTTTCAGGGACTGAAGTGGCCTCACTTCTTTTATTTCCCTTCAGAAATCGTCCCCCCAGCCTTTGGACATTGTGTGCTATATTATGGATTATCAAATACGCCTGAGGGTTGTGGATGGGTTATTTGACTCACACGGCTGCCAGACATGGGCTCTTGTTGCTAAAACATACTTCTCCATGAGCCTTTGGGCAGAGGAAACTAGCGAAGGGGAGACCTGTAGCACTGGGCTTTGGCAAGGTGGGATGCACAGCTCTGCACCCCTCTGTCCGAGCCCAGCTCCTCCCTTCTGACTTTAGATGTTGTCTGAGTTTTGATTGGGATAGTGTTAATTTTCTTCCCTGTAGCTGGCATAGCACTGTGGTTTGGATTTAGTACTAGAAGAATGTTGATAACACGCTGATGGTTTAGTTGTTGCTAAGTAGTGCTTACATAGTCAGGGGTTTTTCAGCTTCCCCTGCTCTGCCAGGTGCAGAGGCTGGGAGAGGGCACAGCCAGGACAGCTGACCCCAACTGGCCAGAGGGCTATGCCAGACCCTATGGCATCATGCCCAGTGTATGAACTGGGGGGAGTTGGAGCGGGCGCAGCAATCGCTGCTTGGGAACAGGCTGGACATCAGTCAGCAGGTGGTGAGCGATTGCATTGTGCATTGCTGGTTTTGTCTATTCTTTTATTATTATTTTGCCTTCCTTTTCTGTCTTATTAAATTATTTTTATCTCAATCCGTGAGTTTTACCTTTTTTTCCAATTCTTTCCCCCATCCCACTAGGGTGGATTGAGTGAACAGCTGTGTGGTGTTTAGCTGCCTGACGGGTTAAACCACAGCAGTCCTTTTTGGCACCCAACATGGGGCTCAAAGAGATGAGATCAGAGATCCAACCAGCGTGTGTTGAACCAAATATGTTATAAGCATTCACTACTAGGTTAATAGTAGCTGGTCACAGTGTTAATTTATTTGCTCTCAGAGTTGTTGTGCTTGTTCTCAGAGTTGTGTTTGTACCAGTTTACTTGTTCTGTATGTTCCCTGTTGTGCTGTTTATCACCGCCAGTGGCTGGATTAAGCTTATCATTTTGCTGTATTGTGCAAAACTGTCTTACGATATGATAAAATTACTGCTCAAGAGACTAATCTGGTATTTATGCTCAGCATTGTAATCATCTCTGTACTTTGGGAACCACCTTTGGGAAACTGTTAATAGTTACACTCTTTACCTTTTGTCCTCAGAGAGCCATCTCCTTCAGCTTCCCCTTCTCCTCAAGGCTAGTTGCAATAGCTCTTGAGAATTTTCAATATCCTTGGCATATTCAAACCAGCATGTTCCTATTGCTGTGTCTCCTGAATGTGTTTCAGGTCTTGTTTAAGGTTAAACAACTATTTAAGAATACTATCTAGATATCTGCCCAGAGGCTGGATAGTTATGAATAGCAGGGTATGTGGGATAGTATGGGCAAGTACCTAGGACAGTGGGCACCTCCGATGTTTTGGAACTTCACCCCTGAACGGGTGTGGAATCCTGAAAAACTACTGAAATATTTGGAAAACGTATGCTGTCACCTTGGCAAGTCCAGAGAAACACAAATCACTGCAATGTGCTGGAGCCTGGCCCACGCATACCGAGCCCTGTTTAACACTATTCAGTACCCTCACAGGGAAGAGAAGGTCTCTGGATCTCATGATAAAACAACAGGCACTGCAGCTACTCCAACCCTAATGACAGACACTGAGGCTTCTCCACCCCTTGCGACAGGCACTGTAGCTGAACCAGAGATGCAACCCGTGCCAGTATCTGTCACTCCTATACACAAAAAGAAATATTGGATTTGAAAGTCAGCTCATTTAGTAAGGGAAGGGGAAGGAGGAGGAAGAGGACAAGGCAGGATACTCTGAAGCAGGGCCATCACAAGAAGAGGAGGAGGAAGAGGCAGAACTCATAAACAAGATGCTAACCACCTGATCCCTATCCCCGAGTGAGCTGCAAGATAATGTGAAAAGATTTCAGTCGTCGCAAACACATTGTCACCTGACTGCTGTGATGCATGGATAACAGGGCCAGCAGCCTGGAATTAGAAGGCAGGGAAGCCAAGCATCTGTGATCCCTTTCTAGAGAAGGGGGCATTGACAAAGTGATTGGAAAAGGGGCACAAGCCCTCAGTCTCTGAAGGCAACTCCCATCAGGTGTGAAGGAAAAGTATCCCTTCAAGGAAGATGTTATATGTCACCCAGGCAAGTGGACCACCATGGAGAGAGGTATCCAGTACCCAAGGGAATTAGTCATGCTGGAAGTGATTCATGATGACCTGGACAATGAGCAGTTATACAAAGATCCAGATGAAGTCAGGTGCACATGACCCACATGGCAGAAGTTTGTATAGATCACACCATAGTCATATGCCAACTGATTGGTAGTAATGACCTTGAAAGACGGAGAGGGAGAAACAATGGATGAATTGGCAGGCCAACTCTGGCAATGCAAAGAAAGTCTATCTTCCTCCCTATGGGCCTGCATCTTAGCTGTGGAGAAACCATCCTGGGAGTTCCAGCAACTCAAAGAGGATATGCTCTACTCCCCACCTGTATGGACCAGTGTCTCAGCTATTGGGAGTAAGTGTTCCTCTGCTCAAGAGAGAGGATATAGAGAGTACATGTCACAGGGCACCCTGTGGTTTTACCTGTGTGACCATGGAGAAGACATGAGGAAGTGGGATGGAAAACCTACTTTGACTCTAGAGGCACAGGTACATGAGTTAAAAGGAAAAACAATCCAAAAAGGGGATTCTTACAGAAAAATTACTGGCCTGGTTTCCAGTGGGAAGTTCCACAGACAGAGTAGAAGAGCTAATCCTACTTCCAATCTTGATAAAGAGACTTCTGATTTGCATTTTCAAGAAGTGAGTAACGAATACTATGACTAGGACTAGGGGGTCCCTGCCTCCAGCCAGGTGGAGGAAGGGGACAACTGGGTTTACTGGACTGTGTGGATTTGGTGACCTGGCACATCAAACCCACAGAAGTATAAGGCTCTAGTGGGCACAGATGCACAGTATACCCTAATGCCATCAAACTCTACATGGGCCGAACCCATCTGGATTTCTAGAGTGACAGTGGGATCCCAACAGCTAACTGTTTGGGACGCCAAAGTAAGCCGAACCGGGAATGAGTGACAAAAGCATGCCATTGTGACTGGCCCAGAGGCTCCATGCATCCTTGGCATGGACTACATCAGGAGAGGGTATTTCAAGGGCCCAAAGGGGTACCAGTGGGCTTTTGGTATAGCTGCCTTGGAGGAAATGACATAGCTGTCTCCCTCTCCCGATCTCTTGGAAGACCCTTCGGTTGTGGGGTTGCTGAGGGTCAAAGAACAAGAAGTGCTGATCGCAAACGCAACGGTGCACCAGCAGCAATATCACACTAACCGAGACTCCCTGATTCCCATCCATATGTTGATTCGTTGGCTGGAGAGCCAAGGAGTGATCAGCAAGACTCGCTCACCTTTTAACACTCCCATATGGCCAGTGCGGAAGTCTATTAAAGAGTGGAGACTAACAGTAGACTATCATGGCCTGAACGAAGCCACACCACCGCTGAGTGCTGCTGTGCCAGACATGCTAGCATTTCAGTACAAACTGGAGTCAAAGGCAGCCAAGCGGTATGGCACAGCTGATAATACTACTGCATTTTCCTCAATCCCTCCATCAATCAAGTGCAGACCACAGTTTGTTTCACTTGGAGGGGCATCCAGTATACCTGGAATTGACTGCCCCAGGAGTGGNNTGGAATTGACTGCCCCAGGAGTGGAAACACAGCCCTACCATTTGTCATGGACTGATCCCGACTACACTGGAACAGGGTAAGACTCCAGAGCACCTGTAATACATTGATGACATAACTGTGTGGGCAATACAGCAGAAGACATTTTTGAGAAAGAGAAGAAAATAGTCCAAACCCTTCTGAAGGCCAGTTTTGCCATAAAACAAAGGTCAAGGGACCTGCACAGGAGATCCAATTGTTAGGAATAAAATGGCAAGATGGATCTCATCAGATCCCAATAGATGTGATGAGCAAAATAACAGCCATGTCCCCACCAACTAGCAAAAAGGAAACACAAGCTTTCTTAGGTATTTGTGGGGTTTTGGAGAATGTGTATTCCAAATTACAGTTTGATTGTAAGCCCTCTCTATCAAGTGACTCAGAAGAAGATTGATTTCAAATGGGGTCCTGAGCAATGACAAGCCTTTTAACAAACTAAGCAGGAGATAGTTCATGTAGTAGCCCTTGGGCCAGTCCAGGCAGGGCAAGATGTACAGAATATGCTCTATACTGTAGCCAGGGAGAATGGCCCTATGTGGAACATTTGGCAGAAAGCACCAGGAGAGGCTAGAGGCCGACCCCTAGAGTTTTGGAGTTGGGGATACAGAGGATCCAAGGCCTGCTATATTGCTGCCTCGGGCAAAGGCAAACCCATCAGTGGGATTGCTTTTGCTCAAGGACCTGGGTGCACTTGGTGGGTAACATGGGAAGATGGGGAAGTCTAATGTGTACCTCAAGGGGATTTGATTTTGCGTGAGAATAGCCAATTATTTGAATTTTGTGATGTTAATTGTTACATAATACTGTATGTCTGAGCGGTCTGGAACACAGGTCTTATGAGGAGTAGCTGAGGGAACTGGGGTTGTTTAGTCTGGAGAAGAGGAGGCTGAGGGGAGACCTTATCACCCTCTACAACTGCCTGACAGGAGGCTGTAGCGAGGTGGGGGTTGGCCTCTTCTCCCTGGTAACGGATGATAGGATGAGGGGAAATGGTCTGAAGTTGCACTAGGGCAGGTTTAGGTTAAACATCAGGAAAAATTTCTTCACTGAAACGTTTGTCAGGCACTGGAATGGGCTGCCCAGGGAAGTGGTGGAGTTCCCATCCCTGGAGTTATTTAAAAGATGGGCAGACGAGGTGCTTAGGGACATGGTTTAGTGGTGGGATGGCAGGGTTAGGTTATTGGTTGGACTTGNNGTTGGACTTTTCCAACCTAAACAATTCTATGATTCTGTGTCATCACTACTATGGTTGCTATATGCCATATTAACAGTATTACAGTAAGAATCACCCAAATTACTGAAGAATGAATTTTGATGAAACCGAGAAAAGTGCAGTGATGATAGAACCAGATGTGCGCAGCAGGGATGGCACCAGAACTGGCTTCAGCAACACACACCATCTCTCCTGACCTGAAGGACTGCTATGACAGGTGGAACCCAAAGTCATGGACTAAATGAACTCCAGAGACATTTTAGAGGGGTGGCCCATACACTAAGGGAATTATATCTGTGTGTATATATCAAAAGACA
>BOSO01001452.1:0-17069 GCA_018403395.1 Gorsachius goisagi
ATCCCTGGAAACATTCAAGGCCAGGTTGGACGGGGCTCTGAGCAACCTGATCTAGTTAACGGTGTCCCTGCTCACTGCAGGGGGGTTGGACTAGATGACCTCTAGGGGTCCCTTCCAACCCAAAACATTCTATGATTCTATGATTCTTCTGTCTGGGGGGGCTTTTGTGAAAGAACTCCTAGCTCTTATAATTGACTTATTGTGGTTATTGCAATTAATTATTATTGCAGTTTCCTCTGACTATAGTCAGATCTCAGCTTCTTTTCTTGTATGGGTTGGCTTCTTTCTAAACATAGAAGTTTTTGTTTTAAAAACAACAAAAAAAGTCTTTTTCCTTTAGGATATAAAAAGTGCAGTGGTGAAAGGACAACATTGTGGGAAAGAGTAATTTCTGATCTAATGAATACAAAGGAGACATTTCTACCTCAGGAGGTGACTGTGTGGTCATTATCAGTCACATAAAATATTTTAACTGCCCTCTGGAGTTCTGACTTCTGGGCTCTCATAAATCAGAGAGATACTGGTGGTCAAACAGACTTATTTATATTCCCAGAGCCAAAAGAACTGTTTTTCCATAATCATTTTCATCCTGCACTCATCATCTAGTCCCATTTAAAAATAATTCTAAAAGTTATTTTTCACTGCTGGCTGATTTTCAGCAAAGGAAAACTAGTACCTGGCTCCTATGCAGTGAAAAACAAGAGCTTCCTAGTTTATCACTAACCTGATCTCCCATGAAATTCTACCATTTACCAATCCTCAGGACTTTGAAACCTAAATGCCTTTGAGTGTGGGTAAGCATATGCCTCCTGTATATGTGCACAAGTGCTAACACCAAGAGCACTCCAGGAGATTCAGAAATTCCCTGCTAGGAATAACCTCTCCTCACACTCTTCAAAGAGCTCTTACATCTGAAAGATTGGTGAGCCCCTACTAGTGTTTTCTTTCTGTAATAACTTCTTGCTGAGCCTTAGCTTTTTCTTGTTGCTTTCTTCACATTTCAGTGAGATGTCATACTCTTGGGGAACTTTTTGATCAAATGAGTTGTATGTACGCACTGCTAGGGCAAAAAAAAAGCCAAACTATGGATGGCACAGGAATGAAAATAAAAGAAAAAAATCAATCCCAGAGCCACAAAAAGCCCAGTCCAGACAAATAAAAATAAAAAAAAAAAAAAGAAAAAAAAGAAAAATCAGTCCACAAGAAAATAGTTTACCATACCAGGGAAACTGAATGTGGTAAAAGCATGTGATTCTGACTTGAACAGGACTGTCTTCAGCTCTGGTCTTTTTTTAAGCTCCTAAAAATAAAGGTTGAAATAGTTATTTCTCAGGTATCAAGAAATACCTCAAAGAATTTTATGATTTTTTACCTTTAAGGAGTAACTGTATTGAGCAGAATTATGTCTTTTTCCTTTCTTGTGGATGATTCATTGTGGTATTATAGTGAAAAGTACAAAATCCCAAACCAAATATATGCTAGTTTGGGAAAGCAGGATTCTATTTTGTTTAAATTCTGTTAAAAAGCTGGCTAGTTTGTTTCATTACAAGTATTCATCAGATTATACAGTTGATTAGGAAACCCAAAAAACTTGGTATCAGAAATTAAATTCTAGCATTCAGTTCAACAGAGGACTTCATCATTTACTGAGAAAGAAGACGGCTATTTATAATGTGCTGTGAATGAGGCCAGCTTCTAGATGTAGCAGAAGTTCGTATGCAGAAGAGAATAAAGCATATTAAAAAAGCAAGCTGCCTTTGTAATTGAGCCAGAAACCCAGAATCTGCCTTTTCATGCAGTGACCCAGCCAATATTGCTGCTCAAAGAGGTGTGGTGGT
Source organism: Gorsachius goisagi (assembly GCA_018403395.1). NCBI lineage: Eukaryota > Metazoa > Chordata > Aves > Pelecaniformes > Ardeidae > Gorsachius > Gorsachius goisagi. The sequence continues at coordinate 1,839 of BOSO01001452.1, forward strand.
TGACCTCTCCTCTGTAAGTGCAATTTGGTTTCTCCTGATTCACCAAGCATAGGCAACCTAAAGGGCACAAACAGGATTGAAAAGACATTGTAAGGACTGATGGCACATAGTTTCCTTCATGAGATGGTATCAGGTTATCGGGTGTGCAGGGCTTCTGAAGGACAAAGAACCCAAGTGTTGGCCTGTCACCTTGTAGTGGCGTAGACATACCATAGCCTCACAGAAAGAGCTGCGGCACATCAGACATCTATTAAGCCTCATACTCTCAGGATGCTACAGGCTGCCTGGTTGCTTGGTCACTCAACTACTGTGTAGTCTGGAACTTCTGTAAGAGCATTAGACATGGTTTTATCACAGTTAATAATAACATAAGTAAAACCTAAGGCTATTTACCTGTGTGGGTATGTCCTGCACTAGACAAATGTAAAATTTTAGGAAGGGAAGAACTGAAGGTGTTCCTTGAATGATAACTGGAACTGGAGTTTTTAATCTGTCTGGAAACTTTAGCCACCAGCTAACAATTTCTCTTGAGGTATAAAATTTGTCATTTCCAAGCGTCCCAGGAAAAAAAGCCTCTAAAAAGGAGGCTAGACAGACAAACAGCATTTTGAAATACAGCTATCTTTGCAATAGCAAGTACTTTTAACATCAGGTAGATGCATTAGGTATTGACAAATTTATGTTTAGATGGAATTCAGTGTTTAACCAATGGAGGTTAATCAATACAATCTCTGTTAAACCCTTCTCATACTAAAATAAGCAGGAGTGCTGCAATTGGTTTCAGTCGTTGTAGAAACCAACCCTTTCCCAGCATAGATAAAAAGCAGAACTGATAGTAAGAACCTGGATTATCTGAACTATAGGAGAAATAATTTGTAGGTACTGTGGTGTATATAATATTTTACTCTCAACTTTAATGTTTTTTTGAAGAAAAAATCATGTCTATGTGCAGCACAATAGTTGTCCCTTTTAACAAACACATTGAATTTGTCAGCTTTACAGTTTAAAGACATAGTATCACATAGTGTATAACTATTTGCATCTATATATGTACATTGTTTTATGTATTAATTATCTACATATATGTAAGAGAGCTGAAAAACCCTCTACATCTTTTGAACCTTCCTCGTACATTTTGAATCTTCATTGCTCAGCTGACAAGTGAAAAAACTATTATTACGTGCAATCTATTCTTCTAAAATTTAAATGGAGACTCTCTGAGGATCCAGACTAAATTTTATGAAGAATTTAGTTACCAGGCAAATCTTTCCTAACTTCAATTTTTACAAGTCATCCCTCTCCTAGGAAGCTCCCTAATACACTCATTTATAATCCAATTTATCTTTCCTACTGGATGGTTTTACCTAAGCTGTGTTTCTCACACCTGTGAAGTCAGAGAAGCCAATCTCATCAGTGTTAAAGCTTGTCTAGAATTTCGAGTGACTCTTCTTAAGTTTGCTGCAGCTCAAAAGACTCTTTCCAGCCTCCCCAGGAGTCAGTGGCTATACGTGTAGCTCCCTTCCCTTCCCCCACCCCTCCAAAAACTGTAAATTTGTAATGCTCTTTGGGCTCATATTTGGCCATAGAATAACACAACTCTGTAACTATTTCAAAACATACAGTCATTACACACTCTACGTATCTTAAATATTTTCACAAATAACCAGTACATCAGAGAATAAAAGAAATAGGATATATTGAAGTGCATGGAGGGAGTGGTCAGTTGTGTGAGGGCCTTCAAATCCATATCCAGAGAGCATTATGCACCTGCTAAAATCGAGTCAGAAGAACACAAGTCATCTCTCAAAGAACACAAGTCATCTCTCTGCTATGCACTACTCCACTGTTCCAAACATTGCACTCATAAACAAAAATCCCTGTGTTGACAAAACTTTCATTGAATGGCGGGCTCTCTGCAAAACAGGTTCTTGGTTTGTGCTAAAAAGATATCCACATCAGGAAACTGCTGTGTTTTGTTCTAATGTATTAGTAGAAATATAGTTTTCTGAGGAATGTTAGAATTGCTGAGACAGGCTGTGGAGGTGGTAAGAATACCAGATGGATCCTCAGGAAATCAAAGCAACACTCCTAATTTCACTAAATAATCCCGCTGTGACCTTTAGCAAGTTATTTAGGATACATTTTGCAAAAGCTCATAAGGAATTCAGGTGCCAAAATCCCACTCATTTTCAGTGAGAATCAGAGTGCTAAATGTACCGAAGTCACTCGCAGATGTGGAACATGGTCTCTGAAATTTCTTGGGGAAATGAGTCACCAGGGAATAAGGATGGCAAATTTTTAAAATTTGTAGAATAGTGTTGAATGATGCTAACCTGTTTCACAGAGGCACAGGAAGAGCTTGAACGCTACAGTGGTTAACAGCTTACAAAGATATATGGCTATACATGCACAAAATGCATGTTTTCTATGTGACCTAGACGTGTGGTCTGCCTGGCTTCTCTTCACCGGGTTTAGAAAGCTCACCCTGCACAGCTGGAAATGCAGGAAGGTGATAGATCCCATCAATTCTGGAAATTATGGCCAGGTCATTTAAGTTACTTGAGAGAGTGCTAACTTCTTGGAAAATTAGGACTATTAATGCTCCGTTTCCGATGACCCAGACATATCACTGAGGGAAGTGAATAGCCTTTGCTTAGTTTTGTTTTCTTCAGAGAGCTCGTAGTCTGGAAAAAAAGCTAATTCTGTAATTCAGTTGATTATCCTGCTGATAATGAGGACAGGAAAGCGCTGAAGATTTCTCATGTAGGACTGTTCCTTGTGATTAGCTTTTAATACTCCTAACCCAAACACAGCTCTCTCAGACTCTAAGGGAAATCATAGCGTTTAATCATCTGGGACTGGGAAGGAGAACGCAGCCCTCTCTGTGTGACAGGAAAGGGTAGCACAGAAACATTCAGAGGCTAGTGATAAAGTAGGAGTTATTTCATCTTGCTTTTTCCTCCTCTGAAGGAGCACAGATAAGTTCACTGCTACAAGAAATAGGAAATGCCCTCAGGCACTGAAGATCTCAAGAGCGTGTGTGTGTGTGTGTCTCCCTGCCGCTCTCTCACACCACCAAACAGAGTAGTTCTTTAAAAATCCTGTTCCAAGACAAATAACTGAACTCATCCCATAGAGCCAGGAGAGAAATGAATCTGCACTAATTTCCAGGATTAACTGTTGAGGAGGACTTCCACATACACTGGTCCAGCAGGGAGGTATCAGAAGACTGCACTGTGTGTTCCTAAAGGTAACAGCTGGTATTTCTGATTCGCAGTCTGGACGAAAAACCAGCCAGAATACATCATTTTCCTTTCCCTCTTCTTCCTCTTCTCTCCAAACACCTCCCCCCACCCCACACCCCAAGTACATGCTCAAATATTTCTAAAAGAGGCAAGCATTTTTTGGTCTAAGCCAATAATCCAGAAAAGTAGGTGGCCCTTTAGAAGCATGTTAATTAGAGAAAACTTCTTTATTCTTTTGATGGTGAGTCAGTAAATAGGAGCAAACGGAGGGTAATGAGGAAATCAGAGGTAGGCTGAGGCCGTGCTCTTGGTGTTTATATTTTCGTTTTGACAATCTGTTTCCCTGTACATTTGCCCTCCTTTTGGGCTTCCTTCACCTTCCCGAGCCCGGATGGTGCTCCTGGCCATGGACCTGTGCGCCAGAGCTCAGGGCACTCTCTCCACATGGACGTGAGCAGGATCACCAAGGCGTGACCTCTCAGAAAGAGAAATACCTTCACTGAGGGCACGGGGCAGAGTTTGGGTGTGAGCCACACATCCAGCTGTTCAGCACTGTCTGTCTGACATGGCTTTAGGGCTTACCCTGAAGCTGAATTTTAAAGACCTAGGGAAAATTAGTCTTGGCACTTGATGTGCCTGGAATTTTCAAGCATCTCCAGGGTTAAACAGAGGCTGGTTTTGAGGAGTTTGCCTGTGTTCTTGTATGCAATACTTTTGGATCTAATTTTGTATATGTAATTTATGTTTTGATGGGAACACAGGTGCTATTTGAGGCTTTGAATTCACGAATTAAAGTGCACCTCAAGAGACATATATCCATGTAAATTGAAACTAATGAAGAGGTTCTTACAAAGCCTAGCAAAGCCGAGCTATGCAGCTTCATAGATCTCTGCAATAAAGGCATTCTATAAAATTGAGTTAAATGTATTAATGCAGTAGTGTGCTACTGTATTAAGTTAATGTACTGCAGCATGAAATGAACTTTATCCCTTTAGAAAAACAATTATTATTTAATGTAATACAATTTCCTATGTGTTAGTACTGCAGAAACAAGGAACCATAGTCAAAATACAATTATCATCTCAGCAAGATAGCTTTACAGATTCCTCTTATTTAGTTGCCCTGGCTCTTTTTCATCCTTGGACTTGCTGAATGCAAACAAATCAATACGAATTTCAGACAGTAATTTTCCTAAAATCATCTAAAAGAATAATACATTGCCCAGAAAATAAGTAGACATGATTATATTGAATGAAATTCCTAATAGTTATTTACTCTGAGAAAACTGAAAATCAGCTGCTTTATAGTGTTTCTAATTTGCATTAGAATTCATTTTAAGCCAATTTCCATTATTTCAAATTTAACTGAACATGAGGGGTACTCCACCATTTATTTGGGGGATAATTCATGAACTTCTGTGTCTCTAAAATGAATATTCACTTTACCTCATTTGCAAGCTGTTTTGGTTTAATACAGAAACATGACTGAGATCTACAGTTTCATTTATATACTGATCTATAAATATGTTTATTTCCTGTACACAGTTAAATGTGACACATAAAATGAACACGACTGGAAAGCAACAAATCATTATCTGCTGCTAGTGCTCTACCAGAAAAAGGTTTTCCATTTGTATGTTGTGGTTTAGTTTGTACCCAAGATAATAAGCTATGTGATCTGTTAGGATGATTGGCCAGACAAAATAAAAGATTTATTTTCTCTGAGTTGGTACCAGAAGTTCAGCTGCAGATGTCACGGAGAGATGGAATATTGAATAGTTTTCCCTCTTTGAACATTATCTTTCCTATTCGGCATGTATCACCCATTAGAAGCAAGCTTATCAGGCTGTAGTGCCTCATCAGATTATTCTTGTGACTTTTTAAAACACTAACTGATGTAACAGCTTTTGCAGTTTACTACACCACGCCACAGAATTTACAAATGCATGAATGTATATGATTAAATGTTATGTTTTAAAAGATTAAAAAGCAACTGAATAATTAAAACTTGGCCTTCAAATGACGAAGTAATTGTGGCTAGAGGCCAAGATGAGCTAAGTGTTTTATTCAAGGGACAATAGTGCATTATTATCTGCACTGAATTAACTGTCCGTCTTAACAATCTTCACTACTACCATCTCTCAGCTGACCTCTTTTCTGATGTGTTTATCTTCACAGTAGCACTGTAAAATAAGAAAGCATTATGTCTTTTTTAGAGGTGCAGAACTACAGGACATACTTGTTAAGCCTAGGCAGTTAGCAGGGGTGTCTAAGTCAGGAGCCTAGGTAAGTCTGGACAGTCAGGAGTCCAAGCAGTTTCTAGAGTCAATGTATGCTTTGCTCACATAAAACCCTAGTTACTCTTTGACCATGTCTTTCTCTTGCATCTCCCTGCACCGAGCATTTCCAAAGAGAATCTGAGCACATCTGGAGAATAGCAAAGAGAAGAAGAGAAATTAGTTGTTTATTTTTTAAAAGCCTTGATTAAATTATCTTCATCATATGTTTCTGTGGGGGTTTTTTTTAGTTTTTTCATGCTCCACGATATAAATCATCAAGGAAAAAACAGTAACATAAGAGCTATTTGTCTGCTGCTGATGTTGTGAACGTTAAGGCTGATCGGTGGATATGTGCAATGCAGCTGCTAGCCTGAGCTGCACAGAATTAAATAATAGCGGCCATTTAGAGGAACTTGCAGGAATTTTATGAAAGAAAAGGGGTGGTCCACGAGAGGGCAATGGGCAGGGACTCTGTCACTAGGAGAAGAGTAGTCTACTGAAGGGACACCAGTTCCTTTACCAGGGAAGCTTGGCCATTTAGGGCCCACTTAGCCTGCAGTCAGCTGTACACATTCAATTATAAGACCCACTGGGAAAGGAACCGGTGATTATAAAAATCAGCAAGTGGCTCAGTTCTGACTGCGAGCTGCAGGAGGGAAGACAGGATCCTGCAACCGGCCTGAAGCAGGGGAATTAAAGAGAAGACAGTGGGGAGTATATGTTTCTTCAATTTCCTTACCTGTGGTAGGCAAGGGAACTGTTTTGTTTTGATGTTTACCTAAGTTTCATGCTGGAGAATAAATTGTATCCTGAAAAAGAACAGAGTCCCTCCTGCTCTAGGGAAGGCTAAGCAGGTCATCTTTAATGAAATTCTCCACTGACACTATGATTTAGCTGGTAATATTACTTTAATGCCTCAAGTACTTCCAAGAATGATAAGAGATGCCTTTTTTTGTGGTTGTTTTCCTCTTTTCTTATTTTTTTGAAACATATATGTGTTAGTCCTTGTAATATCCCTCTGGGCCACATCCTGTCCTGAAAACTATCCTTTCATGCCGCCTATAGCATAATGGACCTGTCAGACTCTATATTACAAGTGCTATGGGTTCTGGAGTAGCATGAAGTTGCTTATCTGTGCATTGACATCTCCATTGTCCCCACAGGCAAGGGAGATTTTAACTTTCTCAAAGAGAGCCCTGGGAATCTTGAGCATTTGTATAATATAAAAAGATGCTTACCTTTTTGCCCCTTCCCCTCTCTGAGTTGTGCAAAAAGCAGCTACCTCCTACAGGCTTTCAAGTATATTGCTGCTCAACAATTTTAACACGTGCTTTTTCCAACAGGAAGAAAGGGCATTTCCCAAACTGTTTTATTTCCAAGGTATTACTAATCTTTATTTTTTTAATAACTATAGATTAGTTTAATTCTAGAGAGCAGCAAAACCTGCTGCTCAGGAAGCAATTAGCACTTATTAGCATGCAGAACTGGGTATTATTTTGTTTAGTGTACGGTGGTTTAGAATAAACACTAACAATGTGACATTCAAATTCCTTGAGTATGTTGACAAAAACATATTTAGTCAACAGGGCTGACAGTTAACAGTACTTTCTGGAGAGTAGGCTATCCTGCTTACTACTGTTTGTATTCGCAAACATGACAAATTAACTGGCGTTTTGAAATGTAGAAACAGATAGCAGATTAAAAAAAATATGCCTTAGGAGTTTCTGGCCCTAGTCCTTAGCTTTGGTCTTCAGAACACATCTTGTTCTCTAGGAACCCACATGTCTTCTTCCTCTCAGATAACTAAGTAAAAGTAGAAGTCACTGCATGTAAACTATGTGCATCTGGTTTAGCAAGAATTATCTGCGCAATATCAGTTGCCTACTGTATTAGTCACTAGCAGGATAGAAGCTGAGGTACTACACTAATTTTGGAAAGAAAGACACTTCTATCACCTTGGACATCAATACTTTTAGGTAAGCCAAGCAAGTAAGGCAATACTACTTTCCAGACAGAAAGAAACAATGGCAACATACCACATACAAAATGATATTATGAAGACAGAAAGCTGTCACTTTTTTTATTCAAAGTTTATTAAACATGAAAATTGCAACAGCAAAACCTGCTGGTTAATCCTTTATTTTGTCAAGAGGGGGAATCACTATATCTTCTAGCTAAACCTTTATAAACTTGGGGTTCACACTTGACTTTTCTTATCCTGTCTAAATTTTGGGCATGTTTCCTATAAACATCTATGCCTGTAAATACATTGTCCTTACATTAAGAAGGACATGAGTAGCCTGAAAGGCCTTGAGAGGCTAGGACGATCAAGACATCTAATCTCTTGTATAAGAATGGTCATGGAACTACCCTAAATTATCTCCTGTTTGTATTTTTAGGAAAAAATAGTGCTTTATTTCAAAATTGCCAGTGATGGGTGATTGTTGCATTTGGGCCTATGTTTTGTTCTCTGTCATTTAGTGGAGAATAACGATAATTAACAACTACTGAGAAAATCTAGAGCTTTGAGGTAATTCCAAGAGATGGCTCAGCATTTGGAGGATTACCCTTGGGGACTATTTATTCATCAATCCTCATATTAAAATATAGGAAAGAGTATGATGGGGAAAGGCAGGATAAAACCTTTAAAAATAAAACCAGTGGAATTTTAATGCTTAAAAATATTCTTTAGTTTGGAGTAACAAAGTTCACTTTGTTATTCACTGACTATTTATCAGTCAGATTTCCCCACTGTGAAGACGCACTGAGTTACATTTGGGATGCCTTTAGTCTGTTATCTATGTAATGAAAAAGCAACATTGGTTTCACCCTCACATAATCTAAAAGTGAATGAACAGTTTTCTTTACTTTTAAAAAATTCTTCTTCCTCTTAAATCAAGATCAGACCAAACATGAAAAAAATTCAAACCCACCAGTTTCTTATAAAAGACCTAATGAAATACTAACTACAGAGAAGGTCTGTTAAACAAATACTGTAATTATTTTCTGTGCATATGGGTACTTACCGTTTGTCTTATCTCATCAGCTGAAATTTCCTTAGCCATCTGTCCACAGGAAAAGCATCTTTAAGATTTTTCAAGGTCATGGGTAAGCATTAAGTGCTGTTACAGTTTATGTTTCATCAGCTCTCTGTTTGAGACCACTGAACACATGATGCTCAAAACCAAATTTTCTTATTTCTGCACAAATACTGATTTTGCTTCTGCCTCCAGTCTCAAATATACAAACGCAGTGACAACCTGAAGTCAGTGGGCATAGGATTTAGCATCAAGCCACAGCCATATGAAGGCATAGCAGCTAGCTAGCCCAGTGCTGGGCCAAAGCAATGTGATAACTGGGATGGAAAAGTTGCAAGGAGGAGAGGAAAGCCCCATATTGCTGACAGAGTTGTCAGCAAGAAAATGCTCTGCTGAGCCATGAAGAAAGAGGGCTTCTGGCAGCTCTGTATGTCGAAGTGCACTGAGGAGAACAGATGCAGATGTGGAGACCTGCCGGCAATGCTGACACACGGTACCAGGGACTTTCTCCCCTGTAAGAGGGAGCGTAGAAAGAGGTCAAATAGTGTAGTGTAACCATCATAGTCCTGCGGTGAGTGGTTTGAATCTGCTTCATAAAATAAGAGAGATTTCTGTGCAGTTGTTGCACTGTCTTTTGAACACAGAAGGCTTGGAGGAAACATTGAAATCTTCTCTGCAAAATCCTGTTTGAAATCTCAATCTTAATTTGGAAAGGCGAGAGCAACTTCAGTACCTGTAGATTCCCGCAGATAAATATTTGCAGTATGCTTGCGGTCATGTAAGAATCCTGTTTGTTTTAAAAAGTGAAACAGAAGATTTAGGAAGTGAAAATCAATAGGGAAATATAAGGAAGTGTTTTGGAGAATCTGAATGACTTTGAGTAATGCAGATTTTGACCCATTCTGCTCATTTAACCAAGAGTAACTCAATGTAAATTTAATTTCATAGCACACAAGAAAACGGGGAATTAAAAATACTAAAACTAAACCACTGTAAATTACATCAAACCAGTTAAGTGTTAAACAACATAATTAGAATACCAAAATAATAATGTCTTGTAAGCCAGTTGGCTGCAACATTACTGGCTTATTATTCTAAGCAAACTATAGCCAGTCATCACTTCATAATCCAAATCAGAAACTTGAAGGAAGTGGGCTTCAATGTAATTACAAATTATATTTATTTTTTTTAAAATTCTTCAGATTATGTAAATGAATTCATTTTATCTTATATCTGCAATGGACAAATTGCATGCATTTACTGCATCTCAGCAGTAAATCTGAGTAAAATATTCACAAGGGGTATTTCACTAAGTGATGGTACCTCAGTCATTTGCAGTCTTGTAAATATGCTCTTAGGCATGTCAGTAATACCTGGCTTTCATATGTTCAGTTTGCATTCATGTCAGAAAGGAGTTTAAATAAAAATCGTTCCTTCCACAAAGCCTGAAGAAAACAGTCGCCTTCAGTTGTAATTGTGCTCAGATCTAATTCATGATGAATGAAAATAGAGTGAAATGGGGTGATGATGAGGCTGACCAAAGGCTTCCCAAGTTTATCATTTTGCATTAATGGAGGTTTGGGGGTAAAAGGAGCAAAGCTTTTGGTTGCATAGCATCTCCTTTCCTTCAAGTGTGTTCCCATCCATGATCTTAAAAGCCCATTTTGTGATGACATTTAAACTAAAGAAAAAGTTATTTCCCCTTTTAAGGGTTAATATTCTATTTTATTAACCTTTCTACACATCTTTTTGTAGTTTTAATATACAGGGAGGAAGAAATCAGATAGATAAGGCACAGCAATGGATAAGAGATTATCAGTGGTCAGGAGAATGGATAGAAAGCAGAAGGTACCCATACAGAGAGCTGTAGCCAGTTAGCTGAAACTGATAGTGAAAGATTAATCCAGCTAAGGAAATTAGTTTCTGGTCAGTAAAAGTAATTGAAATGCTATATATTAATGCCAGCAGTCTCAGTGGCAAAACTGAGAAACAAGAATTGTTGGTGCAGGACCTGCGAAATAATATTCTCTGGGTAACAGAAACATATTAGAACAGCGGCCATGACAGGAACACAGGTATGAAAAGATACGCACTGTTCAGGACAGACAGAAATAAAGACATAAGATGATTGTATCTTAAGGATATGAAAACCTTCAGGAAATAAAAAGATATGAGATGCATAAAGCACAATCTTTTGGAGTTAAAATCACATGGGGAAACATGATAAAAGATGAATTACAAGTAGGATACTGTGAGGTTTGGGGTCAGATACAGATAAGGATGGAGATCTTCGTGGAGTTTCTAGAGGGAGAAATATTACCCACAGTTACACATCTATGAGAATCTTCAGAGCTACTGGAGGCAAACTGACAAACAAATGGAGCAAATAATCACAGCATCAGTTAATCCTGGAGATCGTAGTTGAGAGATTTCTTCATCAAAAAGTTAGAGTACAAAAGAGGAAATGCTGTTTTAAACTTTGTTTTGGTGAGTACTTAAGATAGAGATGGTATTAAAAATAACCAAATTTGGAAGATTATAAATTAAATCATAAACAAGTAGGAATCACTAAGGTACTTGATTTTGAAATGGTAGACAGGAAAAAAAAATGAAAGAAGTTGGGGAAGATCAAGCAAACTGCTGAGGGACAGAAGTGTGACAGAAGCCAGGAATTTATTTCAATTGAAGGTACTATAAATACGCAGGATCTACATCTCAGAAAAAGACAGAGAAATCCTTGGAGAGAAAAACCCTACACTTACCAGCATAAACACCTTGAGATAGATATTCGAGCTATATATAGCATGTGAAAGGAGTGGGAAAAAGGAGGCATGATCAGCAAAGAAAAGTATGTCAAACTAAAAGTCAAGAAGTATAGAAAAGTATTAAAACAAAGCAAGCTTGCTCTTGGGGACAGAAGATGGGGGTGACTAAACAATGATGATACATGAGAGAAGAGCTAGTGCGTGGTTCCAAAACTGAATTATTATTTAGCTTCAGTGTTCAAGTTACAAAGACAGTATTGGCCATGAAACCAAAACTGAAATATGAACAAACATGGAGTGTATGCTAGTTAAGACTGGATAATCCTAGCCCAGAAAAGTTAGTACAAGATACTGGGGGTCTCTTAGCATATTTTCTTTTATTTTTTTTTTTAATCTATTGTCTGATTGTCCTGGTTTCTGCTGGGACAGAGTTAATTTTCTTCATAGAAGCTGGCATAGTGCTGTGTTTTGGATTTAGTACCAGAAGAATGTTGATAACACACTGATGTTTTTAGTTGTTGCTAAGTAGTGCTTTGACTACTCAAGGACTTTTTGAGCTTCTCCTGCTCGGCCAGGTGCATAACAAGCTGGGAGGGAGCACAGCCTGGACAGCTAACCCAAACTGACCAAAGAGCTATTCCATACCATATAACGTCATGCTCGGGGAGAGTTAGTCGGTCGGTCGGTCGGTCGCAAGGAGAGTGATCGCTGCTCGGGAACTGCTCGCGGCTCGGGGACAAGCTGGGCATCGTTTGGCGGGTGGTGAGCAATTGTATTGTGCATCATTCGTTTTGTATATTCTGTATATTCTGTTATCATTCTCATTATTACTATTATTATTATTTTCTCTTATTAAACTGTCTTTATCTCAGCCCTTGGCTCTAACCTTTTATTTTCTTCCTGATTCTCTCCCCCATCCCACTGAGGGAGGGGGGGAGTGAGCGAGTGGCTGCGTGGTGCTTAGTTGCCAGCCGGGTTAAACCACGACACTGATTCATGACTGGGCTAGACTTTTTGTTTGAGAAGAGCAAAGGTAGAGAGAACCCATATTAAGAAAGAGGGTAAAATGTCCTAGGGATCTCCCATCCTTGATCCCTTCACAAGGATTATGAAGGGCTTTAAAAAAGGCTTCAAGAAGAGTAACTGGAACCTGGAAATAAAAAACTTGATACAATGCAGCATAGTTGTAACAAATGAAGATCGTGCCCCACTAATTTAATAACTTTGACTCATTTGACTTATAGGAAATAATTTATGATGATGAAGAGAGAACAGAGAAATTGGAAGATGGATGAATAAGTCACAAAACCTATTAAACACAACAATGAGAGTTTATTGTCTAAAAGATTATTAGTGGAGATTCTACGAGATAAATTTGGGACTCAATGTTTTTAAATATTTTCATTAAGGATCTTAAAAAAATGACAGGGTATGGATGAAATCAACTGATATTACAAAATCAGTAAATGCACTCAGCATGAAGAAGGAAATCAATCTCAGAAAAAAAAAAAAAAGGCACCCTTGGTTAGAGTAAAGAAAAGAATTAGGATATATTTAACTTTACAAAAGGCAAATTTCTCACTTGGAGACAAAACACACCTCAGCTCATATGAGAATTCACTCTCTGGAAGCAACCGAAGACAAGTATGAACATGTATTGATGGAAAGATGTCCAGTAGACTTAGACAAAAATTGTATGAGTATATAGAACCTGAAAAGATTTCATGTCAAATGTTATGCTCACTTCCAGTTGCTCAAACTGTCAGAGATTCAAAGATTTGCTACCAGGGGAACAGAAAACATACTAAAAAGAAACCTAGAGAAGTTGGGGCTCAGCAGAAAAGTTAGAAGTTGACTTAATTCTCTGTGAAATGCATAAAATGCATTAGCTGGTGAATAATTGTCTTTCCAAGAATGCCAAAAATTCACAGACATTCTCAGATCGTGTCTTGAGGCTGAATCATAATGCCTATCTCAATTCAAGCAAGACACTGGAGTCCCTTCCATGTTATTAATGGCTACTGTGCCAGCTTTTTGCTGACTTCATTGCAAACCAATTCTCTCCATATTTAGTCTGAAGGGGATGGTCCAACTATGCATTTGGCCTTGTTATCTGGAGAACAGCCGCCTTTGAGAAAATGACCCGAACTGTAGACAAAGATTGATTCACAAGGTCTGTATTTGACCTTGTTCAAAACTTTGTCATTATTTTCTACAAGCACAACATTAGATAAAAACCTATGCATAAACCAAGTTTAAAATACAAATAATTAATGTTCATTCTTATAAAGGCAGCTTCTCTCACTGATACACAGGAGATAAGGAAATGCATTCATATTTGAAGCTATGCATGTCAGTCCTCACATAACCCTGAGGAACCTTTTCTTCTGGGACCACAAAGTGTATGTGGCTGTTGCGATCTTGCTACCAAACCCCCTGCTGCTTCCACTTAAGTAGAAAAGTTTTAGCAGTTACCCTGTGCTATGAAATTTGCATTGGTTTTTCTACATAACCTTTTCCGCGCTGGCAACTGTCTGATTGCTGTATCTGAGGAGATAGCGGGACAATCTGACCTGATCAAATCACGTGTAGAGCCAGAGTTCAAGATGGTTTGGGGTTTATTCATCAGAATAAAGCTTCGGCAAAACTTAGTTTTGCTCCTGTCAATCAGATCTGCTCCCTTCCCAAATCAAAATGAAGTTTCAGGGAGAGGCTGCAAACATGGGAGAATCATACTGGCAGAGAAAACACCCTTCATGGGAAGATTTCATTGATTAACTATAACAGCCAGGATTTTACTTGGTTCATTTTCTCCCCATAACATTTGATATTTGTTTTTGTGTTTTGTGTAAAAACAATCAATTAGCCTGGAGAGGTTTTCTGTATTACTGTTAATAGAATGGGGTGAATTAGAAAAACAGCACGAAATATATGTTAAGTAAGAAATTAGTTTATCCCAACGTAGTCGGAACTGCACAAGAAATAGAGGTGGTAAAAGCCGTTCTGGTATTGGTCCCTGGTATCCTGAACCTGTGAGTACAGCTTTCATCAGATCAGGCAAACGTTCCTCAATCAATCAAAAAACCATGGAATTAGACCTTCATGCAAGCGACCATGTCCTTTAATTAATAAGATATTATTCCCAAATGTCAGGCAGGTTAATGAAGGTGGAGACCTCCTGGTTTCCAGGACACCTCTGAAACTGTGTGGTCTAAAAATATGTGTTTATATAATGCTATCTAACTGAAAAATAGTAAGAAGCAGAGGATTATTAGAAAATTCAAGTGAACCAGGGATGTTGATCATGCTGTATGTTTCCAAGTGAACTTGTAAGATCCAACACAGACTCTTTATCCTGGTCTCCTGCCTTCATTTCTAACCTGGGCCCTACTTGTATCAGAGTTCAGGGAAAATATATTCATGAAAGAGTTAATAATGAGTATTTTATTCTTCATCACCACCTTCCAATGATAATCTAAGAGCTGCAGAGAATGGATTTTTAAAAAAAAGAATCCAAGGCACTGTTCCAAATCTGTTGTGTTGATATAGTGAATAACCCAGTAGCTGAATATTCTCACTGTTTATACAAGATAACTATAAACAACGATTCAGTGTTTTTAAATACAGCAGCAAATAATGCAAGCTGCTAAAAACCTTACTGTATCTTCCATTTCTCATCATGTGTGACAGTATGAAACTAATATTAGTTGCACCATTCTGAAAAGTATTCTACAGAAATTAGTGAACTTCCTGATCCCCCATGTGTAGAAAGGTTAATGCGGAACCTGTCACAGAATTATTAAGGCAAGGTGGTAGTAGCCAGGATTTCCATCTTACCAGCCTGCCTGAAGGGCAAAAGTAGAATCATAGCATCATAGAATCATAGAATGTTTTGGGTTGGAAGG
>BOSO01001452.1:17218-70319 GCA_018403395.1 Gorsachius goisagi
TCCCCATCTTTCCTATAGGCCCCATTTAAGTACTGAAAGGCTGCAATCAGGTCTCCCCGCAGCCTTCTCTTCTCCAGGCTGAACAACCCCAACTCTCTCAGCCTGTCCTCGTAAGTAGTTGGGATGAAGCTGGAAATTTTCTGGTTATTTCAAGTGGCTTGGTTTTTTTGTTTGAAATATTTTGTTTTATAAATCAATAACAGAAAGCCATGAGGACAGGGACTGAAACTCTGGCACTGGTGAGAACATTATTAATCTTTCTCGGCTGCTTGTTCAGCCCACTGGCATACAATCTTACATGGAAAGGGATAGCCATGCCTAACAGGAATGGATGATAACTTATCTAAAGGCTATATCTATTGGGTCTGTATTATTACATTGCAGGTAAAGGGAATTTTGCAACTGATGCAAATAAAATGAAGATTTGGCTCTGAGTGAGATTACTTACAAGCGGCATAAAGTAACTTTAGGTTTTAAAGCTACATCAGAGCTATAGTAAATACACCTTTTATAATTAGAGGCTGAAACTCATCCATATGTATCAAACCAGCACAAAGCTTTTATACTACTGTCTATAGTTTAGCGATTCCACTGTCGGAAAATAGGATCTTATAATAATTTTAGAAGGTAGATAGATTGTTATAAGCTTAATACCATTGCTTCAAAGAGGGAATCAGCTTCCCCAACTCCCACCCCAAAAGAAGTCTTACCAAGTCTAAGAAAAAGGAGCTAGTGAGGAGCTCTTACACCTATCTATCAGTATGTGAAAGAAAATGTGATTTATTTTTCTGAACATGCACTGTTACACACACAACTGACATGTATGTATATCTAAGTCAGTCATGTTCATTTAATTGTGTTCCTTTTCATCACCCTTACTTAATCTATTGCATATAGAAAGAATGGTTAGGAGAGGGAAAAGATTTTCAGAAGCACAGACTCTCCCCACAACATATAGTAGAAGAAAGCCTATAGGTGCTGGTGACTCATTCTTTCTCACACTTCTGAAAAAGTCCACCTTAGATTTCAAGGTCTTCAGAACAGAAAATTTTCTTTCCCAGTGTGTTCAGAAAACACTTGACACCATTATATATATTATTATAAAAACATCCATCATATACAGTTATTCCATGAATGTTGATTATTTCCTTCTGACCAACCTGAAAAATTCTTCTAACTCCTTACACTTACATTTGAGTATCTGTCATCTTACATATATTCATTTATATCTGACAAAGCTAAATGTGCTTTGCTCTTTTCCTCTTTCCTTTAGCATCTTCTAGTCGTCTTTTTATGTTCCTCTCTGTGCTCTCTTAGATGTGTCAACATTAGTGATCGCAGAAAAAGGGAAGACTTCAAGAAGATCTAATAGATAGGTCTAAATCAGGAATTGGTTTGACAAAGTAACACAAGCTAACCTGCTCAGCCTGGTACACTGCCCAGTGAGGCAAATGGCAGAAATCATGTTAGGAGACAGCTAGACATTTTTATGGTGAGAGAAAATTGAAGGAGACAGTGACATATCAGAGGGTAAGGAGTAAGATAAGCATAAGAGGGACAGATTCTTTAGGATATGTTGTCTTTCCTTGCATAAATAATTCTTATGTTTCTGTGACACCTCTTCAGCAGCTGATAATGCTCTACTTTATACTGAGGTAAAAAGTTTGCTAATAAAATCAAATTTGATTTTTTTTTAAAAGTAGCAGAGTTACTTCAGAAGTTCAGGGCAGGTTAAATGTGACATATCTGAGATTTAATATTTGAAAAACTAGCTCTTCTACCCAGAGATACTGCTGATTTAATGTGCTTGATAAATCACTGTCATTGTTACAATGAGATTGACATAGCAGGTATAGCAATAGAAGCCCAAAGGAAACACAACATGTCGAAGATGAATGTTATCAAACAATACCTTTAATAGAAAACAACTTGGACAGAAATGCCCTGAGCTGCTATGGTTCTTTATCACAACATCTTTTAAAATGTTGCATGCTTCAACGGTAATTCTGAAATTGATGTGTAGGTGTATGAATATACTGTAAGAATTCAGAAATGTAGAAATGTAAGTGTATCTGATATGACATATATAGCATATATTATTGGATGTAACTTTGTTTTATTTGCTTAAACCTACCCCAGAGTAACATACATGAAAATAAAATGGTAAAGGCTGGTTAAGTTCTAAGCTCTGCACACACTGGGGTATTTCCACTATATCCTTCATGTATTAGGCACAATAATGTAGAGTACAATCAAAAAAAAGCAAGAATATTATGATACAGATTACAGAATGAATTTTCTGAAGCAGTTTCTTAGTTAAGCAATGTGACTGCATTTGTACATGGACAAAGTTTAGCTACCAAAACAAAGAGGCAGAATTTAGGGGAGGTATTTGCATCACTTTGAACAACTAACTAAAGTGTTTCTCATTTGAAAATTAGATTCTAAAAATGAAATCTTATAAACTTTGTCCAGACATTGTCACTGATGTTTATAGTATAATACAAAAAGCCATCTTGAATCTGCAAGTTATAAATAACTGTTGTCTCTGTTTAGCTGTGTCTCTGTTTAGCTGGCATTGCACAGCACCTTAACATGCCACACACAGAAAAGCAATGATGTAGTCACTGACAGAGAAATAAAAGTATGCAATTAAAAGTCCATCTTGGGAAGCATGGTCTGCATTTTTTATTTTTTTTCTAATATACTCATTACATTTGTTTTGAAAAAAAAGATCATCACTTTCATATTCAGCAAGATTGCCTCAGGGTGTGGCTGGATGTGTTATAAATGCCTGTCCATGTTTATTTGGTTACCTTTAGGAGCTAGAAATGGTTTAGGACAGCGTCCTAATGCTATTTCTGCCTCTGGACTACATTGACCTTATGCCAAATATAAATATTAGCAATAAATTGGATGGCAATAGCATAGGATTCCAGTAGCATTCATCATATTGGTCTACATTTACTAAAATATTTTTAAGTTAGATATAGTGCAACTTGGTGAGCTTGCAAAAAATAGGGCTCTAAGTGAGTGTGGTGGGTTGACTCCATCCAGCAACCCACCCAGCCATTTGCTCCTCCCCAGCAGGGTGGATGAAAGAATTGGAAGAGCAAAAAAGCAAGAAAAACTCATGGGTCAAGATAAAGACAGTTGAATAAGTGAAGGGAAGGCACAAAAAACCCAAACAGTGATGGAAAGGCGATCACTCCTCCCACAGTCAGACTGATACCCAGTGAGTCTCTGAGCAATGGCCACCTTAGAAAGATTGCCCTTTTTTTATTTTGAGCATGACATTACATGGCATGGAATATCCCTTTCATAGAATCCTTTAGGTTGGAAAAGACCTTTAAGAATATCAAGTCCAACCGTTAACCTAACCCTGACATCCCACCACTAAACCACATCCCTTTGTTCAATTCAGGCCAGCTGTCCTGGCTGTGACCCCTCCCAACCTCTTGCTTGCCCTCAGACTCATTGTGGGGGTTAGAGTGAAAAACAGAGAAAGCCTTGACACTATGCAAGCACTGCTCAGCAATAGCTAAAAATTAGTGTGTTAACAGCACCATTTCAGTCACAAATCAAAAACACAGCACCGTACAGGCTGCTATAAAGAAAGTTAACTTCATCCTAACCACACCAAGTCCATTATAGATTAAAAGTTAATTTTAGTTTTCCCCTGCTGGGGAATTATCTGTTACAGGTTATGATCCTGCTGCCATTTGAGTAATTGCAGGTAGACCTGAGACCACAGTAAAAGTAGAGCTAAATATTCTGCTGTTTCTTAGAAGATCTAGCTACAATATTCAAGTCGCACCTGATTAAATGCCTTTGAAGTCAAATAAAATATGAAAGTTAATTAAATTGGAACAGTGAAATTTACAGAAAGTATCTGGTGCAGTCCTTACGCCTCTCTGAAATCCAGATTCAAGTCCAGGGATTTTTGTCAAGAGAATGCTTCATTTTTGCCAATATATTCAAAGCTGGATATGATTTTTTATCCTCCATCACACCTAAACCTCTGCAATGCTAATGAATATTGAAACAATAATATTTGAGTATTTCAATCTCTAGAGTATTTCAATAAATGAGAATATAAACTGTACTACTCCCAAAGAGTGGTAGTCAATACCAGCTCTTAATGTACTTACCTGGACTGAAAACAATTCAGGTGGAAACAAACAAACAAATTAAATACCTACCGCTATTATTTTCCCTATGTCATTGTACATTCATTTTCTCTTCAGCAAAGTCTAGACTATCTTGCACTACAAGACTGTAAAGTGGACACTGTTTACCCACGATTGAAACATGCTGATTTTTTTCTTGTGCGGGATTTTATGTAGACAACATTCATGTTCATAATTTATTGCCAATTTTGGATGTGCAAGCGGAAGTACCCAAGTCCTTCCCATCCCATTTGTTACCTGCCTCCTTTCCTTCCAGCAGCTACCTGGAGACTCTGAAGGTCCCTGTCAGGAGTCAATAGTCAGATGCTGTTTTAACTGTATTAGCTACACAAACCGTGGTTTCTGGCACAGACTGT
This sequence comes from Gorsachius goisagi, assembly GCA_018403395.1. Taxonomy (NCBI): domain Eukaryota; kingdom Metazoa; phylum Chordata; class Aves; order Pelecaniformes; family Ardeidae; genus Gorsachius; species Gorsachius goisagi. The sequence continues at coordinate 21,765 of BOSO01001452.1, forward strand.
ATCAGCTGAGCCATCTGAATTAAGTTTACTCCCCCAAATGAATAAAAGACAAAAAAACCTCACTATACAGTTTTACAATTTTGTGAAGTTTCTGTAACAGCAAGAAAATGAAAGTTGTAGTGCTTTCCTTTCCTTAAATGATTCAGTGTGGAGTGAAAATTGCAGATCAACTTCCTCAGTGGTGTAACTTCACTGGAGGTAATTTCTTTTGCAAGATTATGTCCTTCTGTGGCATTCTACCACCACCTCCCTGCCCCGCATTTTCCCTATAGGTATAATGGCAATATATCCTTTCACAGCCTATATACCATTTTCAGGCCTAAGACAACACTGAACAAAATAAGTTAACAAAGAATATTTACTCCATTCAGAATGTCAAACATCATAAACTGGAGACAGAAACAGTGTGGATTTGGATCTAATCATCAATAATACGTAGCAGCTTAAAAAATGGATCATCTCATTTTGCTAAGAAACAACTCTCTGAATATGTTAGATTTGTGACGGCTGAAAAACATATAACCAATAAATCCTGCATCGGCTGTATAACCGCAGTAATGCCAAACTGGGAAACAACTTTACCTCACGGAAATGTAAACAAAAAATTTAATTGGTCCAAGGGGATTCTTTATGTCATTAGATATGCAGCAGAGTTTGTATGCAACAAACTTCTCCCCAGCCTGATAATAAGACTGGATCCACAGCAGAATTGCCTGCCCCGGTGGTAGGTATCTATGCAATCAATCTGTTTGCATTGTTACAACTGATGCATTGCATTACTCACTTTCAATATTCATCACCAAAAATAAATCAGACAACTGAAGTTCATAGGTGCTTGTATTTATATTCATGTATTGAGATCATCACTGTCTGTCTCAAAATTCATAAAGCTGACATGCACAGGCAAATAGAAGTAGTTATTTTTGCACAGTCATCTACCATGTTTTTATATGATTAAAATTAATAACAGCATTTGAACATCACACCCTTTGCAAGACATTGTTATATTTTATGTATGCAGCTAGAATAATTGGCACTGTCAGTTGGCGCTTGTCAGAAAGGCCATGCTCTTAGTAATAGCATTCTTCTCCTTTAGGATACTTTCTGATACTTTTTTTTCCTTAGTTCAAGAGATATTTGTAGAATAGAAGATTAAAAGGAGCATAAAGATCCTGAACCATCAGTATAGTATAGCTTATATAATCCATTGTACTATCATATTGTCCTTTTCTAGGAAAACTGCCATTTATCAGGAACAGTGATCCCCTATGAAACTTACTGATAGTCTTCATTATGTTCCTCTTCAAAAATGATTTTTTTTTTTTTTTTTTTAAGATTAGGACCTGTATTTACTCATACAGGCTCTAACCATAGGCAGGAACAGCCATCTGACAGAAATGCTGACGGCATTCCTTATAGCACGATAAGAAAGGAAATCAGACATTACTTGTACATCGGAGCATGCTAGCTCTTTTAGTTTAAATGGGAATTGCATACTGGCAGTCACTATAAATACTGCTGTGATCTGAATAAACATAAAATGAATCATACAGTGCTACACATGGCTGCATATTTGCTCCAGATTTTATCACAAAAAGTATTCTCACTAGTGCCTGTATGCCCAACTCATGATCAAGAGTAGTTTCTCGAAAGAAAATGTAAATAAAGACAGGGCTAGAAATCTGGGGCTTACTAGAAGATGAAGTGAGAAAAATAGATGATATATAGTGGAAAATGGTATTTCTGATGAAGTGTTCTTCTTTTTCCTGCCCCTAGGTTCACCTTGGAGAAAGGGCCTCTTCCTGGTGTGCTTGCAGGAGCAGTGCTAACCCCGAGCCCTGGTGCAACTGCAGGTGGAGCAGCCTGGCTCCGGAGCAGCACCTCTCCCACTTGGAAAGTCCTGTTGATCTGCAGTGTCTCGGATACATCCTGGATCTCAGGCTGGGCTCACCCCAAGCCTGCACCCCTGTACGCACAGAAGTCTGAACCTAGGGGAGACAGGAGCATTTATGTCTGTCTTGATGTAGGATATTGCTTCTGTGGGAGGCAGTACTCCCCATGATTACTTCACAACAGAGTGGAAGTCACAGACTTTTGCAAAAGCAGGATACAACCTTTATGAAAGGTGGTTTCTCCTTGGCTCCAGTGAACCCTCCAGCTCAGTGAGAAGCAGGATGCCTTGACTATCAAGGTGTCAGGTTCCCACTGCTATAAAAGAAGATGCTTTGTGTTCAGGTCCTTATGAATGTGCACTTGAACACTTTGAGAGCTGGAGCTATATCTCAGAAGATACGATATTTCTCTATTGAAGCAGACCACAAAAGGAAGCAGGAACCAAGCACCAGGCAGAAATCTTTTTGGATGTCTGAACAGATCAAAGAGCTACATCCCAAGCAGCCTATAGAATATGATGGCAAGGACAGGTCATGAACTGTAGCGTGTTATGGCAATACTGGAAGCTTAGTTGAACTTGATGGTCTTAAAGGTCTTTTCCAACCTAGACGATTCCATGATTCTAGTTCAATGAAATATAAAATAGCCACTTTTCCCTGCTTGGGTCACATGCTGGCTCAATAACTAGAGCACATTATCTCGAGAAGTGATGACTTTTCTAACAGAACAGCTTCCTCTGTAGTTCTCTTTTCCTCCCCTTTTTCAGAAGGTAAATTACCCTCTGCTTTTGTCCAGTCTGTCTTACTGGTTGGCTTGTCACTCCTGTCAGAGCTAATGTAGAGAATATTCATGAAACAATTCTGTCTTGCCTATAGGAGTTATTGTGAGGGTCTCTGCTCACTTTCTGCCAACTTTCAACTACATTGCTTCTTCCTAATGCCATTTACATATACAAAAACTGGTATGTTATTAACTTTAAAGGAATTTTCCCCACCCTCTCTTCTTTTCCTATGACAGAAACTCAGCTTTCTGAGTCCGTGCGGTTATTTCACTCTCCCTGAAGGTGGAAAGTCCTTCCTACTGCACATCTCCAACCAGTTTACTTCTCCCCAGGTGTCTCCCTCCATCTTTGCCTCTGTATTGAATCAGAATGACTAAATGTATAATGAAATTCATTAGAGCATTAGTTTATTTTATATCTACCATACAAAACCAACATTTAGTCATGAAAACTGTCTTGGGCTGAAAGGACGTTAGAAATGAGATTCAGAATCTTTGACCTATAGACTATATAACTGCCCAAACATTGGCACTGGTTTGGTTTGCTCTCCATTGGAAGTCCTTTTGAATACCTGAGATGCTGTTAAAATGAAAGCCCATGATCTCCCGGCTCTCTTCTGTCTTAGGATAGCACGTTTACTTTTCATATAAAAAAAAATTACATTTCAGCTTTGGTTTAACTTTGGAATGGCATATACAGCACAGTTTATAAAAAAGCATTAAATATTTGTGTTATATTTGACATCTTCTGTGTTTGTCTATACCCAGACTCCAGCTATCCCTATTTACTCTTAAGTAGCAAAAGCTACCTCTGACATTGAGAATCAGAATTCTAGATCACTAAAATTCAAATGGAAGTCTTTCTTTATCACAACTGCTGCCAACGTTTTTTGCTAGACACAATCTCAAACTGAGAAGCATTGAGCAGATTTTAAATGGTTGGATTATGGTTATTTTTAAATCCATAATATTTATTAAGGGAGAAAAATAAGCAAGCTATTGTACTCTGCTTTCTTTAATGCTATCTTCTGTGGCACCACTACAAAGCACCTTGTATTGGTGAGGAAGGTATATTTATGTGACCCAAACAAGTCAACTATCAGTAAGCATGGAAACATTCAATGCTGAATAACATTTTTTAAAACAACTCTCCTCTCTTTTATTGTATATACATTTTTTAAATGTTCTTGTACTAATATGAAAGTTTATATAAACATATTTCTGAGGAGGTAAAAATATATAAAAAATCCTTATCTCTCCTTCCCTTAATAAATGAAATGTGAGCTGTACTTCAATGTGTGAGAGAGAACAAAGATTGACTGTCCCCTGAAGGCATTTGGTAAGATAAGAAACAACCCTAAGGCAATATTGTGACTTTTGCAACTATTACAGTTTTGGAGATGTAGCGTAACGAAGTCCATTCCTTCAGTTTTAGCTGCCAGAGGCATTCTGCCCACAGAGGACAGAGCTTTCACATTTCTTGCTTTTCATGGGTAATGCCAGAACTAAGAAATCTTTGACATATTAAAGGAAATTTCATATGAATCCCTGTAGCCTCACAATTTTAAACATACTTAAATAGGAAAGAAATATTATCCTAATCACTTAAATGTTGGGACATAAGGCTGTTTCCAAACTTGTTACAGGAAGGAGGATGCACTGTCCTGAAATTCCACCATAGACACTGGTTAATGGGGGAAATAAGGTAGACCCAGTAGTACCATGAGCTCTGCAGATGTAAAACTGCCATTAAAAAAAAAAAGAGAAAGCCTGACCAAGCAGCTGCTCTTTGAGAAAAATGTTAAAAATTACTGTCTTACTAGAGAAATATTTCAAGGTTAGGTCCCACAGCACTTTCATACTGCTGCTGTAAGGCAGTTATGATCCTGGAACATGACCAAATCTAGCACTGAAGACAGTGTACATACAAATTAAAAAAACTGAGATTAAAATTTGTGTTATTATTATTGCGTTTATCTCAAAGACAAATAGTTGAATCATTTGCAATATAGAAGAAAAATGGGACTGAAATTAAAATCTGCAAATTTATGAAGTATAAAAGTTTCTTCTTATTCTGCTAGCAAAAGCATTCAAATACTTTCACATTTTCAGCTGAGCCCAAGATCATGGGGGAATTCATAGATTAGAATTGTTCCCAGGGTTAAAAACATGGAATAAAATCATGTCTGGAATACAACATTAACTGTTACAAGTTCCCTAGACAAACTGCCTATGAATTTCTGGGACTATGCCATGTGCTGTCGAAAGTGAGGAGGCATTTCATTCCTTCTCTGCATCAGTGTGAGCACAGTGCGGTGGGAAGCAGGCCTGGTGTTTTCAAAGAATATGTACTAAAAGAGCATAACTCCATCTACGGTGCTTATTAGTCACTTGCCACTGGTTTCCTGCTTGAGAATCACAACACTCAGGTTCAGGTGTAGCCTGCTAGCTACATTTCTCTTTTACTCATTCTTCCAAGACTTAAAATAATCCCAAATGAGCTGAAGTGGGTCAATACATTCCCAAATATTCACTGAAGCAGGAAATGTAATCTCATGGAATCCTGATTGTCTGCTCAAGAGACTCCTAAAAAAAGTCGATGCTGTGCATACTTGTTTAGGCTCAAAGACACTGAGACAAATGAAATTCACTTGCATCTCACTTATCAGGGTTTGATCTTTGGTTTTTATTGCTAGTTATATAGATGTGACAATAAAAGGAATTATTTCTGCAGTCACAGATAACCACTAGAACTAATATTCCAATAGCATTAGATTCATGTACCACTGCGACCAAGGCATGAAGTTCTAGTATTAGTTAGTTAAGTCACAGCCTAATGAATTTAACATACAGGAAACATCCTTTCAGGAAAACCAAACAAATTTATAGTCTTCAAAGAATACTGGTTACCTGGTTCTTCTAGATGAGAACACTAACTCTGCTGCAGTCTAAATTTCTAGGAGCATTTGATTAGTCAATGATGATTCCAAATACTGAATTTAAGTATTTGCTGGACAAGAAGAGTAGTCCAAATTGCACTCAAGCTGTTGTCTGCTAGCTAAGCTGAACAGCGAAAAACCTAGGAAACTTAATAAGCTTAGTTTACACCAAAATAACATTTCAGTCTAACAAGTGAGAAGGGATATTGTTCAGTTAGTGTCCCATGAGAGACATAAACAAGGAATATGAGTCCTCTGTACTCTTTTCAAAGGCACCTCAATTTGCATCATAGTTGTGTGCCTATTCCTCCATATCTATACATGATGCAAGTGCTTGTGTGATGAGTTGCCAAACTGGAGCAGATTGACTCACATAATCCTGATACAGTTATTTCTCAACCCAGGAACACCACTAGGGATTTAAAAAGTCTGTGCATGTGAAACTCCTGAATACCTTCATGTGATGAGAGGCTGTTCAGCTACAGCAGTCTCCATTTCTGCAGAGTCTGTCTCCCTGTATAATGGGTCCCCTGGATTTAAACAGAGATTCCTGGTTGAGCATCCTCAGAAAAGTTACAAGAGTAAGCAAAACTGCTTCTGACCATATTCTAGCAGTGTTACCTCATCTATCTTTTAGCTATGTTTTCCATCTGGAATTATTTTCTACAAGTATCTCAAGAATCCCTTCCCTCCCCCTTCCACCTCCCCATCCCTCTGTTGTGGTTTAACCCCAGCTGGCAACAAAACACCACGCAGCCACTCGCTCACTGCCCCATGGTAGGATGGGGGAGAGAATTGGAGGAGTAAAAAGTGAGAAAAGTCTTAGATTGAGATAAAAACAGTTCAATAGCAAAAGCTGCTCACACAAGCAAAGCAAAACAAGGAATTCATTCACTGCTTCCCATGGGCAGGCAGGTGTGCACCCATCTCCAGGGAAGCAGGGCTCCATCACATGTAACTGTTCTTGGGAAGACAGATGCCATCACTCTGAATGTCCCCCCCCTCCCTTCTTCTTCCCCCAGCTTATATACCGAGCATGATGTCATATGGTATGGAATAGCCCTTTGGCCAGTTTGGGGTCAGCTGTCCTGGCTGTGCCCCCTCCCAGCTTCTTATGCATCTGGCAGAGCTGAGAGCTGAGAAGTCCTTGGCCAGTCTAAGCACTACCCAGCAACAACCAAAACATCAGTGTGTTATCAACATTCTTCTAGTACTAAATCCAAACCACAGCACTATGCCAGCTACTAGGAAGAAAATTAACTCTATCCCAGCTGAAACCAGGACACCTACCTTCCCCTTCCCCTTCCCCTTCCCCTTCCCCTTCCCCTTCCCCTTCCCCTTCCCCTTCCCCTTCCCCTTCCCCTTCCCCTTCCCCTTCCCCTTCCCCTTCCCCTTTCCCTTTCCCCTTCCCCTTGGTTTTCTGAATTTTGCACAGCATTAAAACACCTTTAAATCTCCAAAGGACACACACACAAAAAACATACAATGCATTTTATTGAATCCAGGGCACATCATAATCATGTCTTAGTTCCTGCTATCAAAAAGAAAATCAAAACCATAATTGGATGAAGATTCTGGCAGTGTCAAAATTTTGACAGTTGGGGCACTATTTTTTCTCTGTTTGGTAATGTGAAGTGCTGCTTTTGCTGCACAGTGGTAAATTTAAAACTATCTCATTTGCTACAGTCTGTTTGAACTTTCATTTCTCACCTTTCCTGTCAATCAGAGAATGCAGAAAGGGAAATAACTTCTTGGTGATTGGACACATGGAGCTTTAATCATCTGTCAGCTGCTGTAAATCAGCAGAAAGAACAGCCAAAGTCTTAGTTCAAAAACTATAACCAAAGTGTGTAAAACCAGTCAGGTTTCTCTGATCGATTGATTAAATTAAAAAAAAAAAGAAGATTAAAATTGAAATTAAAGTACAGTGGGTATCCAATGATGTTAAATACCTAAGGGAGAAGTTATAATGAGCCTACACTTAAAAGAATATGTACAACCTAATGGTTAAGTAGGCTTTGGAGAACAAATGTGCTGAGGAATTTGGTTAAATGGAGAATATCATGAATTAATTTCTCTGCCTAGGGTTTTCGAATGCAGATACGATCAGTCCCATAACCTGGATTCTTGCACTGGATATCCTCTCTGAGGCCACCCGAGGCCAGCCACCCACTGCTTCCTACCACCAGTCTAGCATCAGAATTAAGAAAACCAGGTTGACAGAGGTGAAACTGAAATAGAGTTTGAGTTAGGTGAGGGTTACTGTGTACTCACTGCTGTTAGCTCCATAAATATCTCTCTCTCTAATTTAAAATATGGTCAGGACACTACGTGAAGGAGTGGTCACTCACCGTGGCTCACTGCTGATTTTTCCTGGCTCTTCCTGGGTTCTGTTGTCTTGCTTGTTCCATTCCATCTCCAACGCTCAGCCCGTGCTAATGAGAACGGGATGAGTCACAGAGCGTTTTTTCTCTATGACCAAGCTATTGACAGCAGTAGGCTATTTCATTTTGGTAGTTCCTTCCCCACTTCTCAAGGTCTTTTTTCTTCTCTCGCTTATCCAACATTTACTTTTCTTTCAGGTTCTATAAATGTTTGCTCATATCATTGTTTACATTGATTTTTGTGCTAAGTGTTTACAAAGTCAGATCTGTTGCCTCTTTTCAGCCTGTAAAACATCAGTTCTCATGGTTAAAGGAATGCAAATAGTTTTCCTAAAGGAGCTATAATATTTTAAAGTTTTCCATTCATGACAGAAAATGAATTTCAAGTCAAAATGCAGTTTAATGAATACTGACAATGCAATTAAAACTTTTCCTGTGATGGGTAAATCCCAAGGAATTTGATGAGAAACAAATAGAGGTAGTTATGAATCACAGCTCCCTTTTCTTGCGGAATAAAAAGAATGCAAATTAAGAGGCAGAGATAGTCATGAGCAAAACATCCCACTACGTCATCATCAGAGAAACTTATCTTCATTCTTCAAGCACATTCATATCTTTTTCCCCATTGCTTCAATGGTCCTCCATGGATTAGTGGAAATATTAGAACGTATTTCTCCTCTTGGAGCATTGAAAGAAGTAGTAATAAGAAATAATTCTGATAATATCAGTGATAAACAAACCTCAAAAAAATATGGAAATACAGTTAAGATAAGGCTCAGTGCTCTCTTGTGTCAAAGATCTCAAGGCTCCTTACAAGTGATGCATTCAGCCATTACTTTGTCTGTCAAACAAGCGCAAAGACCTTCGGGATACAGCAGTTGTTTAACAAGACAATGTAATGATGCTGTGGGATGCAGACAAAGTAAGGCAGATGCAGTTAGATCAGTGGCAATATTTACATGTTTAAAAAAATAAACATCTCTAAAGTTGATGTTAACTCTTAGAAGTCCAAAATAATTCATTGCATTACCCTCCCCTTTCTCAGAGAAGTGGTTTATAGTCTAACTGATCTGTTATTTTTAAATGTCTAGAAAAGTGGAAGAGTGAGATGTGCAGCAGAACATAGGTGAGGCTCATTGTATCTGCACTATTTCAGAGCAATCAGGGTAGAAAATTCCAAAACCATAGAACTTTATTACAAACACCTGGTCAGAAGTATTTTCAAATATTTCAAAATGTGCTTGCACACCTCATGCACTGATTTCTGTGGTACTCTGAGGAAAAGGGAGGAATATTACAGCAGTTCCCCCAGTAGCTGCAGGCACCTGTACACTGCGTGTCACCAATCCTGACTGGGCGAGACCACAAGAGCAACAGGCAGAAATAAATGTGAAACTAAACATGAAGGACATGTGGGGAACAACAACAACAAAAAATCAGTGATCAATGATGTTTCATTACGTTACTAGGGAAACGACACTTATCAGGGAAAAGTAGAGAAGTTGCCACGCAAACGGTGATCAGAGGGGGGAAAAGATCAGAAAGCAAAGACTCCTGGTAACAGATCTCTGACACATCCATCTCTACCAAACATTTGTGCAGCTTATTACCTCATTAACATACTGATAAGATAACAAATGCAGACACTATTAAACATACTAGCAGCATAAACAGAGTTTTTTTAGAATCAGATTTTATGAACCTTTAAACTATTCAGGTTTCCCTGTGAATTTTTGTTCAAAAGTAACATACAGAATGGGAGAAGGAAAAACATTCCCTACAGTAATATACATTTTATAAATGTATAGCTTAATTAACCAACAAAGTTATCAACAAACATTGAAGGAAACATTTAAAAACACATAAATAATCAAAATCTGTTTACAACTCACAGCTAATGTTCTTGAAGTATTTACACAACTGATAATTCTATTTTATAGTCAAATTTTGCAACTATAAATATTTCCTCAAAAGATTTATGTGTACTTGCAAATGGTGGATAATTTTACCAATTGTAGTACTCTTACATCTTCTTAGACACAACTTAGAAACAGCACCACTGGATTCAATAGAAGATTTGCTACCATTCTAACATATATTGATTAGACTCCAGCAGTTAGTTATATTTAGTATGAAGGTTTTTCAGTTTATTTGGTTTATTTTATTTATTTTATTTTATTTCACTTAGTTTAATTTCTTTTAATTTCACTTTATTATTCTATTCTATTCTATTCTATTTTGTTTTGCTTTATTTTATTTTATTGATTTGACTGATCAATAGTTCCTGGTAGGCTCAGACTTTGGCATCTAAAAGCTCTCATTTTCCTTGGTCATGTCACCTCTTACCAATTACATTGGCAAAGCATAACTGTGACTTGCATATTTCTCTAGGCTAGATACTTTGCTAATTTTCATTTGTTTTCTTGATGTTCAGAGAAGGAACTACATTTTTTTTATTCCTTTAGACAACTTCAGGGCCCACCCTTCTCCAATCTACAAACCAATGCAGTTTGTAGGACACAATATGAGAAATGTTGCAAGTTTTTTTAGTATTATTTTATTAAGGTGAAATGCTTGGAGCTTAGTAAATAAACACTTAAAGTAACCATAGACAATTTACTGTGCTTTCTGATTCATAGGAAGGCAAGCTCCCCTGTTCTGGGCAGAGGCACTTGGAGCTGCCTCCAGAGGCAGGAAAGGCTGCAGGTAGGGAAGGGGAGAGCTCGGGGAACACATGTTCACCCCTCTAGCAGACCTCCAGCCAGAGAAGGCGCAGGAGCTGTCTGCACAGCGTGTGTGCTCCAAAAGGTGCTGTGCTCCCTCTTTCCCTTCATCCCTCCACGTCTCAGCTGGGCCAAGAGTGGTGGCTGCTCTTTGATCACTGTGATGGGTCCAGATAATGGTGTCTACACCTGGGGGAGGACAGGAAGCATTGCTGGGAAAGAGGAGTGGGTACTGAATGGAGTGGCTATCCAGATTTGTGCTAGGTCCCTGCAGGGTCTCAGCGAGGGCCAGGGTGGCCCCACAAGGATGTCACCTACTGGTTCGGCCCTCTCAGTAACTGAAATTGCATTATTTTTATTTTTATTTTTATTTTTATTTTTTGTTATTTTTATTCCCACAAGGTTTCCAGTCCTTCTTAGCAGTTAGAAAAGGATGCGAGAGCTTAACATTTGGAGTTGTAAGGATAGTAGCACTCCTTAACATTGCTAGTATTTTTTTCTTAATCCTTTCCTCTGCTACTGTAAAGGAAGAAGAAGGAAATGGATTTAGCCACAGTGCCGTTCAACAGTGTAACTACACCTCTCGCCCTGGCAGCTAGCACCAGTACGAGATACTTCATGAACAGTTACTTTGATGGACTGTACCCCTGTGACATTGGGGAAGAGCAGTAGTGGCAGGCAGTAAGTCCATCATCACATTGAGAAAGCTGCAGACTTTGTCAGAGGGTGACCTATGTGTGATGGTACATCCATTAATTTTCTCTTTTGTGATTTTTTTCCCCCTTTTCATTAGCAAAGATTAGTCTTAATTAAACACTAGCTCTTAGATGAAAGGGAATTTGATCAAAGAAGGAAAAAGCCCCAATACATTAATGATAAAGTATTTGACATAATATTTTCCCAACAAACCCATAAAAAGTGTTTTCAAACCATACATTAGTAGCCAGAGCCTGAAAAACAGGAGCCTCCTGTTTGTTTATAGGTAGAGTCCTGAAGATTACCTTTTTTCTGGTCCAAGTCATACAAACACCATTTTCAGGACTGTCTCAGATAAAGGTACCCAGTTATTGACAATGAACCTGGAAGTGGTGCCCAGCTTCAATAGTAAATACAAAATAGTCTCTCCTTTGTTACAAATAAGCATTTCCAGTTTAGGAGGCAAGTGAAGTTGAGGATGATTAAGCGGACATCTGCTCAAAGTTTTAAGAAGGATTTGACAAGAGAAGCAATTTTGCTTTGAGCTTGTATTCAGCTTTGGATCTCACTAGAACAGAGCTTTCATTTCGCAGGCAGTCACTCACTGCACACCCGAGCTTTAAAATTTAATGAATGCACCCTTTGCAGGAGACTCTGGCAATAGCTCAGATATATTAGTAAGTGCAATGGTGTCAATCAGAAAAGAAAAAGGAACTGCAAGTGATGTCTTTCATTGTTATAATCATATTGATAGTTTGAAAGCTTCTGTGTTTTGAATTCCAGAACCGTTCCCTATTTTGAACAAAACAGAAACATAAAAAAAAAATATGAGCTAATAAGATATGTCTATTTTTTTCCTAATTATACCAATTATAACAGTTAATATATATGCTTTAGAGAAAGTTTTTCCAATTTAGAATGGCCAATGCTATTTTTCATTTAGCTACTCTAAGAGGAAGCCACAGCTCACGTATGTAACAATTTCAACAAGTGTTAGGGTAGCGATTAATATTTATACATTGCACCAATAGGATTTACAAACGTGCCATGGCAAGGCCAGGGTTAACCTCATGAATAAGGCAGGGCTGAAGGAAATGGGCTCAGCTGCTGGGAATAAAAGAGAAGGAGGAGGCAGCTGAAGCTTTTGCAGAGGGTAAGGAAGCTTCAGGGATGGGTACTGATTTCATGAGCGGCAGTGGTGCCCAAGAGAGCTGTGTTAGGAGGCCACCCTCTGTGCTGGAGAGGCTCTTCTGGAGGGCAGAGGGTGGCTCAGGTGCAGCTGTGGGATTTCAGCCCATTGCTGGGACAGCGTTGGCTTGCTGCCTTGTGAAAATTATTCCTTTGTGAACATGCTGGTAAACCTCACCTGTAACTTAGCTTTCTCTGTCAAAGCACTCATTGCATGTCTTGTGGATTCAGGGCTTTTTGTGTTGTGCTAGGAACAGATAGGAAGAAAATACGGGTTTCCTTTGTGAGACTTGCTGTGTGTGAACACGTGAAGCCATTTCAAGGGCTGTGTTTATCTGAGATGGGATTTTCTGGAGTTGATCAGCAATAGCTGAAATTGAGCTCTTTCTATCTTCTCCTTGAAGTAAGGATGCCAAAGGGCTTGTGAGTTGTTAAAGGCTGAGTTTTATTAAAGTACTCCAAAGAAGAATGCAGACCTGCTATGTGAAATGGAACAAAATATGAGTTACTTAACCCCAAGTTACCTTGCCCCTATATTCTTGCAAGGTAAGTGATTTTCTTTGTCCTAGGCTGCAGTAAACTATGTGATCTCTCCTGTGCTCCTTGAACAGGATGGTCTCTGCCATGTCTGAGTTTTAGATGTGGATCTGCTTCTTATGAATGCCTTAAGCCTCTGTCTATGCTGCAGATACCCTACTTGCTTCATTCTCTCCTCAGCCTGCTGCCCAACCCTGCGCTGTAGGAAATCTGTGCCAGCAGAAGAGGTGCAGAACTCTTGGGGAGCATGCCGTGTCCCTCACTCCTGGGCTTGTGGCCGACTGGGAGCAGGGTTGCCTTTTTGTCTGTGCTCACCTTGAACAAAACTGTAGTGGTATTTGGTAAATTGAGGAAACAACCTGTACCTTCCATCACAAAATCCATGACAACTACGTGAAGATGGAGGGAAAAACAGTATATGGGTGCAATGGTTCTTTTTTATTTTCATTTTGACCAATTGATTTTATTTATCCACGTTCCAGTTAACTTTATCATCTTATTGAGCTCCCATTTGCTTGGGAATAATGGAAACTCATAACCTGCATTTGTAACTGTTCCGTGTCTTTGGTTTTATAGTCCTGGCTTACTGTGTTAAAAGTAGTAACTGAAATAACAGGTATAGAAGCCATAACTTGTAAATCTAAGGTTGCTTTTTAGTATGAGACATTTAAGCTTGATTTAATCTCTTTACAGAAATACTATGAACCTTTGTTCTTGTTGTGTCATTTCTGATTAGGACTTTGAAGATGATTCTGATAATTAGTGCAAATGCATGCCTGCTGGAAGCACGAGTGAAGAACTCAGCCCAGCAGTCTCCTAAACTGAGTAAATTGGTCACCAATCAATTATTCCTAAGTAGGAAGACAATTCCTTTACATAAGAAAAGATTAACTTAAAAATGCAATTGTTGCTTTTATAAGCCAGGATTATTCATTATTGTGTATCTCATAAAAGTGTAATCCTAATTACATAGAAGGCTACATGTCAGATCCACAAGCCAAATTAATCCTCTGTCCTCTAGTCCTAAAATATTTACTCTGAGGACATGACTAATTGTGTAGTATTGTCTTTTTTTGTGGACAATAATCAGATTTGTTTTAAAGTTAGTGTTTTCTTGAGGCTAAACAGATATATATAATACATGGTTTAGATAATCTAGAGCAATGAACTGCCAAAGGGATGAGACATAGGATCTAAGTAATACTTTCTGGATAATTCTTGCTGAATCCTGTTACGTTGGATGGGAGCAAGAAAAGCTAACTGTGTACTAAGAAGAGTATAGTAATTCAAGAGTAATTCAAGAAAAAACATCAGTAAAACTAAGAGATAGTTATTCTTCTTTAACGATTAACTGTACTTGAAGAAGAAACAAAAACTCAATAAATTGCCAGTGCTTTGGATTGTATTGGATTTAACAAGGAAATAGTATGGCTCCTATTTATGTACGAATTATGGATATGAGGTGAAGAGGTTTATCTTGAAGACTTAGTATTGCTTTTTAAAAAATAAAACAATAATTAGAAAAGAGTGATACTGTATGTGTGAACATTGCCTTTCATTTCGAGGTGCTTAAGAAGCATTATCTCTACGTAGAAGTTGACAAATGGCTTTCCGATTCCCAAAGTCACTCAGCAACTGGTGAGTAGTGTTTCCTGATTTGTGCCTTATGTACACACATCTAAACACCTTCCTTAATGGTTCTGAGTATGCACCTACTCCTCTTAAGCTCACAAAATAGTTGCACTTAAAAGTGCTTGTATATGCACCTTCACAGGATTGTGGGTTAGAACATCTGTACCTCCCTGTGTAATTTTTGGCATCTAGCTCTATAGTAGATGTGGTATTTGAGGCTGAACTGAAAGGCCACAACAACTGACAATTCACCTGACAAAAATTACTGCCTGTAAAAAGAATGAAGCATGCTTATTTTTGTGTTTTGACATGATTTCAGTTGAATTCCCATCAAAGCTGAAAAATAAGACTTTGTACTGTTGTTCCTTAGGTGTTTTCTAGGATTTCATTGTTGAGAGCAACCACTTACATAGTTTGTCTAAGAGGTGTGACCCAGTATCTTGTATCAGCTGTTGTAGCCTATGTGATAAAATACCTAATTTGCAATATTTTGCATTTAATCCAGCTGAGAGGTGATAGCAGCAAATGTAGCAAACGATATGCTGGTAGAAATTTAAAAAGGTAACTACATTTTCTGCTTTGGTGAGCTGAATTGTTTTAGAAAGTTGGTTATCCTCTCCACTAGAGACCATCAGATACTCTTATGGCTATCTGGAAATGGAGAAATATTCCCTTGGCAGAGGGAATAGCACTGAAGATAGTTGTTTTGTTAAGCTCAAATCACCTGCAGCATCATCTCTGCACAGAGTATGGCCTGAATGAACTGTTCCCAGCAATTCCCTATAATCAGCATCATGCAAAAGCTTTATTTTGTGGTCTGTCCACTAAAAATACTGCGGTTGGGTTCTTTGTGCAGGCTGTAGCGCTAAGTACTGAATACCAGCAGTTCCTTACAATGAGAGTGGCTTTCTGTTTTTATCTGTTATTTAAGAGCAGACTTTTCAGTTACTTACCTGAATACCATATCCTGTTGATGGCAACTAACATGTAGGTTTAAATAAAGGATTGTCAGCACAGAGTATATCTGAATGCAAATAATATTTATAGAGAGAATGAGGCCCAATTCCATTATTTCTTCACACTACAAGCATCGGTTTACGAAGTATGGCAAGTGTGGAAACCAGGAAAGCTTGCATGAACATACCTGTTAGTAAACCGCAGCTAGTGCATGCCAACTGAGAGCCTGGTATGTATCAAAAGCACATTTTGTAGCTGTAACTTACCTATAAATCCACTGACATAATATTATAAATCTGCATATTGAGCAGTACTTTTTTTTTTAGACTTCTGACACTCCTGGGAGTACTGCTGCTTGCTTTACCCCATCTGCAAATCGTGCTGAAAGCTTGTCTGCTTCAAGGCATTCAATTACACATCTTCATTTATCTCTACTATCTTGACCAGTGTTTTGTCTTTATTAATGCATGACACACTAGAGCACCCTTCAGTGCTGATTTATATTAGTGTCACAAAAATTGCGACCTGCAAAAAGGAAATTCCCTCCCTCAAAAGGATGATAAATATCTACTTAAGCCTGAAATGACATTAAATGTTAATGTTTTCCTGAAATGAATCAGACAGAAGAGGTGTTTGAAGGAAGAGTAACCCAGAAAGCATGACCAATTGAAACCAAAGTCCCTTAATGCACTTCTTCAGGTATCCCTCAGTGTGAATGACACTTGAAAGTACTAAGCCGCTTCAGAAAGAAAAGTGATGATACTTGTGCACTAATAGCAGTAGAGAGCCTCTTAAAGGAGCAGTGAATTTTGAAGGGTTTTAAATATGCCTAAGATGTGGCAAGAAAGGAAGCTGAAAGAACAACCATGAAATTGAGGGTTTTAAGCAGAAGGTAGGTTTAATATGGGATACTGGACACCTTGGCTTATTGTGCACTGGTTATATATTTTGCCCTTCTTATATTATGCACCGGTCTTGAAGAGCTCTTAGTGATCAAAATGTTTTTCCAGTTTTTCATGCAACTTAATTTCATAATAAACAGAGACCTCAGAAGCATTCAAATGTCCCTGTGTACGTAGGGGAAGAGGTGTAGGTTATTTGGGATTGCTTCGTAGAAGCAATTTCTGGTGAGGGATTTACAAGAAGAATAAATCTCGGTGTTACTTTATCTCAGTAGTTCCTGGGGTGTATCAGCTGCTTGGCCTGTTGATGACAATGAAAAGCATGAGTTGTACCATCTGTGGGGTTTTTTTTTATGGATATGAACACTAGGATGTGAGTAATTGTGATTTGTCTGTCAGAGGATGCCAATATCTTCAGCATCCCTGAGAAACCATGGAGAATTCAGGTTTCTCCTAGCAGGAGTCTGTGTGGGGACAGAGGTCTCGGGACCTTATGAGATTTGGGTAAGTAAGTATGTAGCCACATAAGACTGATTTTCTTGACCCCTTAAGAATTGCCTCACCTGCCAATTGAAAACATGAAAAATCCTGTATCTAAAGCTGTGGTGGCTAGATTTTTCAGTGTTGTCTGCCTGCCTTAATTATAAATGATAGTGTCTTCATTTACTACCGCAATGCACTGGCATGAATCCTTTCACCATTTTTACTGTGAACTAAAATGTAGTCTTAGGATTTGCTGTGATGTGTGTGCCTGTGGCTGATACACTTTTTTGTGGAACCGGTCTGGGGAAGGAGCTATACATCCAGCAGGAAATCTTGTCTTCCTTTGAGGAAATTCCCCCGAGACAGCTCTTATGTGAGAACCGGGCACTGCTGGGCTAAGGCTTTTGGCAAACACAATTACCAAAAGGGATGTAGGATGAGGTTGTACCATTACTGTCATCAGTTTCTTAACTTGCAGCATTTTCAGTGCTCGCTAGAATTCTCAGAACTTATAAAATTTCCTAAATAACTGAGCTGTGAGGGTAAGTTTGACATCAACTTACAATGGCTTTAGGATAGAGGCAGCATTATAAAGCCAATGAACTGTGACTGTATCCTGCTCTCACTGAACGAGAAGTGCTGGAGAAAAGCTCACTCTGCTCTATGTGTTTTCTGTGTTCAAGTATTTGTCACATATGTTAATTGGAGATCTAGGTGCAAGTAACTGCAGTGTTTGCATGAAAAAGACCATTTGCAAACTATTTATTTTTGCAAAGCTGCATCTGTTGCTTTCAGCCTGTCCTCCAGGAACGAATGGGCCACTAACTGCGAGGTGTCTTTGGACTGATGTGAAACCACACAGCAGAGGCTGATTTTTAGCTTTGTTTCCTCTTACGGTTTTATAATATGTAAACTGTGAAAAGGAAAAGACCATTCTGCTTCAAAGACAGGGGCTTTGGGTCAGCCAAGCCCTCTTCTGAGAGAGAATCACCTTGGGAGGAGACCAGCAGGGAAGCTCGCGAAGGTGAGAAGCTGTTTGGGTCAGGTGGACATGGGAAACACGGTGTGTGAAGGCAGAGAGCTTTGGCCTGGGGCTGGGACACCTCTGGGGTTAATGAAATTCATGGAGAAAAGTCACAGCACAATCCAGTCCAGCTCTGTGGGTCTGGCTCTTAAAAGTGGCGAGTCAGAGACGCAAGAGGAGAGCCTGGAGAAAACAGGGCATTGGAGCAGCAATTAGCTGCCATGGTAGTAGGGCCATCAACCTGCCATGACCATATCCAAGAGGGAAGTGGGGGAAAGAATTGGTTAAACACAGCTGAGGAGAGTGAGTGATCATAGAAAAGGAAGGGCTGAAGGCTGTTCTGCACCAGGTACTAGCTCTGAATACCTTGACTAAGGAGGACTTTCCATTTGACACAGATGGATGGCCAAATCCAGCCTCAGGACTGAGGTGATTTATTACTTGCCATCGGATGTGCTGGTGGTAGATAGCCCTCTTGAGGGCAAAAACTGGGTACAAGTTTCCTCTGATACTAACAATAACTTGCACTAGCTTTGACGAATGAAAATATTTTTAGATTAAGAAGTAAGCTGTTCTGCTTACCTTTGTTTTGCAAAATGACTCCAGCTGCTAGTGAAAATACATACTATTGCAAAACAAACTAAAACTGAATAGGACTCTAACAGCTCTTCTTTAAACATAACACAAAGCTTCTTGTTCTCTATCCTTAAACCCAGAGAATGAAACTCCTGCACCAAGTGCTACCAGAGGGGAAACAAATACTTATGGAAGTGTGTGCGCTACAGCCTGGATAAACTCCTATTTTCCACTGTTTTTGCCTGAAGCGCTCTTCAGTAATGACTTACCTTGAGGCTTTTTTTTCTCTCTAGAGTAAGACTCCTAATGCAAAAATGTAACTATTTAGAAGATAAAACAAAGCCTTCCAACTTGGGAACTTCTGAGGCTTCTTCATTACTGTTTATACTTGCGAAGCATTTTTAAAATGCAAGGCAGAAAGGCTAAATACAAACCAGAGAAATGTTCCCTATTTAATTAAAGTAGTTTTAGAAGGACTAACACACAGCCTAGTGTTATGCAAGTTGCTGCTCTCAAATAACATGTATTGACCTGTGCTAATGCACAATAGAAACCTCCACGGAAAATATGGAAAGATGCTTCTTTTGGCATCATACACATATTGTGATGCATGAAGAAAGAAATTTGGGCTTGCTTATTCATGTTAGCTATACGTTGCATAATAGTGTAGCCAACTGGGGTGAATGGACAACACGGAATTTAAACTTTTAGCACAGGTAACATCAAATTAATAACCATTCTGTGAAGGTTTGTTTCCCTGCAAATACTGGTTTTATATGACAACGTAAGGAAGCAAAAGACTTGAGTTGTCTGACATTTCTTTACCTGTGGTGTTGGGTTTGGTTTGCCACATGCAGACAACGACCTCTGAACTTGTGTAGTGCTTTGTGTAGCATGTATCCATACTCCTGAGGAGAACATACAGTGCTCCTCTTCATACATAGACTGTGCATAGGTTTGTGTCTATTCTTGGATTTGAGAGGTTCTAAACAAAAAGTTGTCAGAGATCCAAAATCTTTTAATTAAGAACTCCTAATGTGGGATTCTTGTGTATGTGTCTGGGACAGATATTTATAGGGGTGAAATTCCTCTACAATAGAAAATATGGGGGGTGTAAAAAACCCCAAAATCTCAACAAGTGTATAAAAATCTTCAATTCATGTTAGAGCATGCAAAAATATATCTATATTATGTTTTCATCACCAGCAAAAACTATAGGCTATTTTTCTCTTTAATATAGTTATTTAGTACCACCAAACGTAAAGAGCAAAATCATACTCAGTTGTTCATGTATTACAAAGAATTGGAAGAATAACTACCAGAGTGTCTAACTTGGTCTAAAGACATCTTAAATCTTTTAAGGATGAGGTCCTGAGTTTGTGTATGATTCTGCCTGACCAGACACCTGCATCCATGTGGAGGTCTATTCTAGACCCTTAACAGGACACTGAGCTGTGCTAATGTCACTTATACGACTGTGGAGAGTTTTATTTGACTGTTCTTAAGAGTATCTGGAGTTGAATTTGATTGGAAAGAGAATGGTGGTGGTTTTTTTTTTTTTTTTTACACTTTCTTTGCAACTTCAGTTGAAAATGCTAAGGTCTATAGAAAAATATCTAAACCTGGGGGTGGGGAGGAAGCATGTGTGCCAGGTAACATGCGGCAGAGCAAGCATAAGAAATGGAGGACTCTGTATTGCCTTCTGCCTGTAGACTTGCAGTTCTTATTGCCTGTGCTACAGCTGTGTTCTCACTGCTTCAGTTTGTTCTTTAAATCAAACTCCAACCTGTCCCTATACTACCGTGAACGCTATAGTTAGGGTAATAAATTCATAGCACTGGAAGTGATCACCTACAAAATATGACAGGAACTGACTTATCAAGTGCTTATGAATGTAACAGGAAGGAAAGGCAACAAATAGCATTCACCCTAGCACTTCATAAAATGTGCGTTAGCTTCAAAAGAAGATCCCAAGATTTGTGATGCATCACACGTGATGAAAATGTCTTGAAGTTGCTAATGACACGTTTCTGTTTATACTTAAAAATGCAGCAGTATGTGTTCTTGTTGCTCAGCACTTGAGGTCTACATACATTACTCTGTGTACTTTTGTTCTGCTAAATTTTGTACTTTTCCTACAGTTTGCCTGACAATGCACCTTTGGGGGATTGGGGTCTTTTGAAATGCTTCTTATCTTCCTGAGCTCTGCCAATACCTGTGTCTGCTGCCTCCTTGATTGCTGGTGCCTCCTAGGCCTGCTTGTTTGTGCTGTCAGGAGAACAAACAGTGCAGTGGATCATATAGGTCGTCTGAATGTCACCTCCTTCCTCTTTCACAGCTCTTAATGAGCTTACAGAATGCCTTAGCAGATCAGGCCGGAAGTCCCTCTAGCTCACTGTTCTGGCTGATTGGAGACACTATTTAGAGAGAATGTGGTCCATTCCCCTCATACTCTCTCCAGCATCAAGAATTACTGTCTTAAGGATGGTAAACAGTGCATGATTGCCTCTCCTTTAGTTTCTTGCGGAACTGTGACCATGAATTTTCTGAACCTGCTGATGTTATCTAGCTCCACAACCTCCTGTGGAAGAGAACTTGAAAAAGGAGTAAGGATGTACTTCTTTTTATTTGATTTTATTTTAATCAGCTGCACGTTGGTTCTAGTACTGTAGGATTTGGTGAATGTTTTGTATTCAGCTTATCTAATGTCTTTAAAAATTTGTAAGCCACAATCATAGTGACTCCTCAGTTTTTTCTTTTCCAGGAGTCTCAATCATCTTAGTGTCCCTTCATAAGGAGGGACTCTATGTCCCTGAGCAATTCTCAGTGCCTTTTCTGTACCTTGAACTGCCCTGTGTCTTTGAGATGTGTAGATCAGAACTCAACAGGAGTGCATAGAGATTTTGTATAGTTGCAAAGTGTTGTCCTCTGTCTTGTTACCCATACCCTTACTGATTTTTGTGAACTTCTTGTGGACTTTTCTTCCCATCAGCACTGCACCATATGACCTTATCTATAGTGTAGGTTGCACTGCATATGCCCTTCTACAGCTCACCTATAAAGATGCATTCAAGTGATCCCAGCATCAGTCTTTGGTATGGTCCCATTGCTGACTCTTGTGTCATGAGAAGTGGCCATTAAGCCCTATCCTTTGCTTGGTTATCTTTTAATTGGTTTTCAAGTAATGAAAAGGACAATTCTCCCAATTCCAGATTAGGTTCTTTAATAAAGCCTTGCTTCATCCATGTGCTTTTCTGACACTATTTTAGCCCTCTCCAAGCTTTGTGAGCTTAAATTCTCCTTTATACGAGTCCTACACTTCTCAGCTGACTACGTTTACCCTTGATCTCAGTAAACTTACTCTTTATTGCAGACTCAACCATCCTGTTTGGATTGTAAATTTTTCACTGGTCTGTAGCTCAGTCTTCCCTCTAGATTCTCCTTTTTATAGATGACAGCTGTGTTGGTAATCCATCAGTCCTCTGATGCAGAGCCAATCTGTAATGATAGGTGAAGGCACCTTGCTCAGCAGTTCTGCAACCTCACTTCTGATTTCCTTCGAAGCTCTTTGATAAATGCCACTTGGTCCTGACATCTTAACAGCACCTAGCTTATCCATTTAAAGCAACTACACAGATGATGCTAGACCATGTTGATCTAGATCTTCTAGCCTAGCTGCTACAGAGAATTTTGCTTCCCTGTCACAGCCTTTATCAGTGGGTGCCCTTAAACCTTTGTCATCAGCTCTCTCACTAGCTCCCTACCTGGTCCCCTGCTTTTGACATATTTAAAGAATCCTGTGCTACCATGCTACCACCTTGAATGTCATCTTCAGATTTTTTTTTAGACCTGTTATGTTTACAGTTGACCCATGATGTGCTGTGAGTTTTCCTGTTCCTCTTGCCAGCATTCAAAATGCAAAACTCCCTCTGAGTAACTTTCTTATTGAGCCATGCAAGTATGTTTTTATTTCTTTTTGACTTGTGGCACATGTTTTACCTGGGCTTCTAATACAGTATTTAACAGCTTCTAGGCTGGTTGTAGGCGACTTGCTATTTGGACTGTTCCTTTTTTTTGTTGTTTGAGTTTTGGGTTTTTTTTATTAATAGCCTCTATTTCTACATTGCTCCAACTTCTTAGTTCAGATTTCACTTTGACTGTCCTTTCTTGCAACAGTATTAACCCTACCGTGTTGTGGTTGATGTTATAGAGTAGCTCTCCTGTGAATACCTCTTACGCTAGTACCCATGCGCTACTCAAGCTGCTACTTTACTTTTGATTTGGTTATTATTTGAGATCTACTAGTTGTTCCAGGAGGCAGTCATACATCACTGGGATACTTTAACACCTCATCACAAGCTGAAATACTCAATCTCATTAGTATGTGGTCTTGAGATCTCTTATTGTTACTACCTGTCTGCAACATGCAGTTCCTCTAGTCTCACCTCCTGATCACTATTGTCATCTTGATCCGGGGTCACTAGCACAGTTCTAATTCTCTTTTAGAATTAGATTTTTTTATTAGGTCAGTACAGACTTCCAACCATGGAAACCTACTGCAGTGCCACTTTTTTCCTGCAAGACATCCATGCTGTTGTACTCTATGTAATCTTTCACATATCGTGCCACTTTGTCACCCGCATATACTGCTATGCCATTCTCAAGTCAGTAGCCTGGCAACAGTGTCCTACTGATTACACTTTCCCCCACCAGGTCTCTGAATGCCTGTTATACCTGGACTGTTGTTCGATACCACACATTCTAATTCCTCCATCTGTTTCTCTGGCATTGAGCACTGACATAACGCTCTTGCAAGTTCTGCTCTGGCTTCACCACACTGGCATATGCCGGTCAACTGGAATGGTGGGCAGTCTCATTTGCCTTCCCTACACAGTGCGATGTGCCTCCCTAGCTAAAGCCAATGCACCTCGGAAAAGACTGCATCCCCTTCACATCCACATCAGTCTATGAACCTGGTGTTTTGAGTTTGTCAATTTTTCCCCAGCTTCTGGACTGAATGCTGACCTATAACCTTGCAGCATTCCCACACCAGCAGTCTTGCTCTGTTTTTGTGTAAGATATAACCTGTCCTTCCTGTTTTTTCTTGTCCTAAAACATTTCCCAGTTCTTAACATACTAGTATTTTCTGGAGAAAGAACAGCTAGAGCTTTAGATGAAGTGAGTTTTGTACAGTCTTGTCAATCTCATCCTCGTATTCAGAGGCATTCCTATATCACGAATGAAGAAATTCCAACTTGATTTCATTCCTGGAATGCCAGTGACAGTGAACTGGTATTTGGAAAAGCACCAATAGAGAGGAAAAGAAGCAGCAGGACTGAGGTGTAGAGTATCATGTGATTCTTCTTGTTTGACCTTGTGCTATAGAGAATAGACAATGTAGGCACATGCAAAGGTTTATGAGCAATTCATATAGTATGAGATGGAAGCAGCTACAAAAATGGTGTTTTTAAATGGCATTACAAATTCCTACATAAGCTTTTCACAAAGCTGGGTGAACACACAAAACTGGCAACTGCTGCAACTCCTGTTTCAATACACTCATCTGTATTGCTTTATAAACATCAGTCAGGATAATACGTTGCTGCTGCTACTTAAGAAAAAAATGTATGTTGTGGATTGCAAAATATTGTTGCCCCCCATCCTCCTGTAAGAGCTTAAAAGGATCAGAGTTCCTACTAACCTAAGCCTTTTTGCCTTCAATATTTCACAAACCATTTTGAATTGCATCTCTTTGGCATGAAAGAGAGATGAACTGGCAATGTATGTATCCTGAATATTGCTGAGCCAGGAAAAGAAGAATCCAGGATGAAAATATGTAGAGTACAATTTTATAGTAATGCCTCAATATGTCTGAGGTGCAGAGACCATATGTACATGTACTGTTTCAAAGCAAAGATGTGGCAAGGTGCATGTAGTCATTAAATTATAGTTTCCACCATGGTATTTCTCTTAAGAGTAGTTGAAGACCCAATGATATTTTGTTCAGTTCCAAAACCTTGTAACAAACTTCAGGTGAAAAATCTTGGCAATACCCGTTGGATTCATGTACTAAGGTTAATGAGGAAGCCTTAAACAGAAGTCCATTATAATGAAATTTATTTAAATTCTTGAGCACACCATATTCGTAACTTTTTAGCACTTACCAATGAGGTGTTTACTGTATGTTTCTATAAATTACACATTCATTGCATAAAACTGCATTCATTTCTCTATCAGCACACTGTATAAATTATCACAAAAACAGATGAACCAACAAAAGATTCTTGAATACATGTAACGATGGTGGGCAGATAGTATCAGTAACAGCTTATCTTCATGGTAAGCAGCTCTAAATGAATCCCTCTTGAATTCATTTAATCAAGAAGCTGAAAAGAAAGAAAACATTATTAAATGCTGAAAAATGCATATAAAACATAGCATCACAATTATTTGAAAAGAATAAACAAAGACTTCAAAACATTCATTTGAAAAGTCATTTAACATTTGTGTAATAATCTCTTGAAGTTTTTATATCCCATTTAGTAATTATTATGCAAGCATGAAAGTTATCAAATAAACTTGAATTTGCCTATTAAAAAAAATTAAAAAGCAAAATGCATTTCAAGCATCTGTTCTCTTTAATCAAGTTCTGCATCTGCTCTTACTACTTAAAGTGAGAACTACCTTTCCCAGGATGTTTCAGATTTATTTAAAACATTCTTCTTTTACTGTTGAAGTGGTCCCAGAGTGGGGAGGGTACAGAGGACTGGGCAAGGTTCTGCAGGGTTGCAGACTCTTAAATTCTTAATATTTTAATAAATAAAGAAGTTTCAGATGACATTGCTGTTTCTCTACACCTAGAATGAATTTTTTAAAAAGTAGATATATATTGCATGTCATAACTGTTCTTTGGTAAAGTACACAGAAACATATCTCATAATTTGGGAAATGAGAGCACAGAGAGAAAGACTCATGTGACTACAGACTGAGTTAACTGTACAAACACAAAAGCAATGAAGTAGTGAATGGAAGGGTTTCTTCGCTGCCTCCAGCTTCACATGGAAGATGTTTCATCTCCTTACAGATATGCAGTGTGCTCTAGCATACACATGTAATAATTTCATAAGTTGTCCATTCATGGTGTAATTAATAATTACAAAACATAAATACAAGTGCCATAAGCTTAAAAGACTGTACCAGTATAAAGATGTTCCCTGCTGCAAAAGGCTGACAAGCTCATTAGGCAAGACATACAAACCAAGGCAAAACAGATGGCAACTGGCTGGGTGCTGGAGGATGAAGTGATTATTGAAAGGGAAAAGCTAGCAAGAACAACTGTATGAAGAGGTGAACTGTAGGGTGTTAAGTGGAGAACAGAAGGCTGAGCACATGAAAGTAAAAAGATAACTCAGGTCTCGGACAGCTGTGTACAGTGTTGCATAGGAAAAAAGGAACTAAGAGGAGAAAAGAAGAGAAAGGAGGAATACTGGTAGCGAGAAAGTTTGGGGGAAAGAGTGGGAAGGGTTGAAGACTGCAATAGTCAGGCAGGTAGCGTTGATAGGCTCAGGAGGGGTAAAAGACTGAATGGTATAACTGTAGGAAATGCAAATACAGCAGTGTCATTTTGGTTAAACATGCCACTACCACATCTATTGTTCCTTACTTTCTGTCTGTAAGCAAACTATCTTTAGCAGCTAAGAGACATGATATAGAATGTGGATAAGGTAAACATGGAAAGTTATATGGAAGTTATAAACAAGTTTAAGAGGCTATACACAAAGAAGGAACAAGCCTAAGGCGGAAAACCACAAAAAGTCAGAACAGAATAAAAAAAATCATAAACTAGAGATCAGCCAAAAAGAAGGGGGAGGAAGGGTGGGCAGGGTTTTCTGAAAAATCTTCAAGAACAAACTGGACAACATCTGTTGGGATAGAGCTGCAAAAATTAAAAAGCAACCATGTCCACTTTTGCAGGGCAAGGGGAAAGCAGAATAGGGAAAGGATGGCCAAACTGTGCTCTTCCTCCAGACACTAACTGGCTGGAAATGGGTAGAATAGTTAGGTGTGAACGGTAAACTATAAGACTTAAAGGAAAGCCATAAATGGGAAAAGAGGCATGCTTAATGGTGGCAATCACAGAAGGAAGGTCCTGCTCATAGAAGAGCACACAAACTGTTTGACACAGTAAAAAGCACACTCTTCTTAAGAGATCTGAAGAGATCTGCTATGGGTCCAGACACCTGGAATTCAGATCTCCCATTCTTTAAAGGACTAGAAACTGGCACTGAATGTGGATGCTTCTCAGAGAGAGGAATGTGGAGGTCTGTGGATAGTCATGAATTCAGTGTGCTGTTGGATCAACAGAGGAGACTGAGCTGTTCCGCCTTCCATTTCAATGAGCAGCTTCTTTCTGAAGAACACTATGTCAAGCCATGGTAAGAGAAGCAGCATAGAAAATGCTAAATGTAAGATACATTGTTTTGACAACCGTGTATTATTGTCTTTCAAAATAAGCCCGACTTTTGCCATTTTGAAGAAAGTAACCTATTTTGCTGAGCCCTGTAGACCTGAATGTGAATCTTGGTGTTTATCAGAAGTAGATTTACCAGTTCATAAACTTTAGGTGAATGAATTTAATTATGCATGAAGTCAACACAGAACATCTGAATAGTTGTTAGTAGTGCTCATGTTTATTAATAAATTTAATTTTATATGTCTGCAAATACTATTTGTTCTACTTACTCATATTTTACCAGTATATTTCCAAGAAATAACTATCCATTTTATTCACTTGCTCAATATTGTACAGGATTTTTTTAATGAAACTAACTTTATTACAATGAGGGTAGACATTTCTTTATGGTGTATATAGTGAATGCAAGGAGTTTTCAAGTCTGGGGCACCTTGCAATTTGTCTGTTCTTGTTGCATTGACTGTTTTTCTCTAAGCAATGAATGAATACCTCATGTCTGACTTAACATTTATGGGGTTTTGATGAAAACAAGGCATCTTTTATTTATCATGCTTTCTTGCAGCTTAGTTCATTTTCTCTGCTAGTCAGTACAGAGTACCTTCTGCCAATACATAGTTCTGAAGGCTGATTATTTTTCATGGTGTAACTTAAAAATTCTTCACATTACTCTTTTCAGTAATACCCAAATACAATGGCTATAAAGGATAATCTGATCATGAAACATTCAACTGCAGGTACCAAAAAAAATCTTTAAAAAGCTACCTAATGCAAGCTTATTAATGAAAACTTATATGAAAACTGAATTTTTAGGTCTGAATTTTAAATTCAGATTAAAACAACAGAAAATAATAAAATGTAGGCTTGAAAGGACAATTGGAAGTGTCAACAATAATGAAACTGTGCTAGAAGTTTCATCCAGAAAACAAAGCAGAAAAGACAGCACAGGACACTTAATTTTCAGCCAAAGCTAAAAACAAAAAATATTTGAGAAACTTTTTTAAATATCAGTGAACAGTGGACAAGACTTTTGTCTGTTTGTCCTCTTGAAGAAACCAGTGTTACAAGTATTTACATTGCTAACATTCCCATTAATACACTAGTGTACTTATGCCTTTTGTTTTGTTCTTACTGTCCTTCCTCATTCTTTTTAATATTCTGTGTACTTTTTGGACTGAAACTGCGTAACGTGAGGTTTCCAGAGAACCCTCCAAGCTCTCTCCTGACTAGCAAAGCTAACTCAGAGTTCATGCTTTTGGCTTATAGTTAACAACAGTCTCTCTGTCATTCCCATGTGTATTAGTTGAGAGAAAATATTCTGTGTTGATACAGTGAAACTTTGTTGCTCAGTCACTAAGTATCTATCTGATACTTAATATATCACTTATTCACTTTAAATATCGGGGTGAGAAGGCTTCCATATAAGATTCTCTTGGATATATCAACACTCTTATCCAGAAAGCATTATAAAGGGGAATATGTTAAACAGCGCAAAATGAAATGATTGCATTATCTTTCAACAGTTAATGACAGCAATTAAAATAAAAGTTTTAGCAAAATGAAAAATTTCAGCTAGTTCCTATAAAAAAGGTGGATTAGCACAGGCATGATAATGCCCTGCCATGGTAAAAATGGCTCTAGCAGAGAGATTTGTTACATGTTAGCTCATCCATCACGATTGTTTTCACTCAGTAAGTAACCTTCATGATGACCTCCATTTTGCATCACCTCTTCCATTTCAACACTTTATTGTATAAGGGTATTTTACCAGCATATTAATTAAACCAATTTTTTCCACAACCCTAGCCTTCAAGAAGAAAATTCTGTGGAAGGAAGAATCAAAAACTTAATCGGAAAACGTCTGAAGGGGATGAAGAAAATGTGAACAAAATGTTACTCTCCCTTCCTACATATGTGCCCTCTAAAGAGAACACTTATAGACCTGTGGTCTTACCTAGCACTCCTCTGGACACTTTTCTATTTGTCACAGAAATTAACAATGACAGTGGCATTATCACGGTCCAAGAAATAACAGCATGCCCAGTACTTTTATTTATGCACATTAGAAAAGGAAATAACCGTCTTTCTCCAGTTTTTGACTCCTGCTTCATGTTTATCCACCTCTATTTTGATTTATCATCTTCACTACACAGAGGTCACTGGAGAGAAAGGGGAAGCACAGCAGGTTGTGTTACTGTTTCAGTTTTTATTGATGCATGCTGCTACATTAGAGGACTTATTTGGTTGTTCAGTGCCAGAGAACAGAAACAATTTAGTATATTTGACTTTTTTTTTTTTTAAAGTAGGACAGTGAAGTTGATGCTTGAGATTGTGCATATAGCATTAAAACAATTTCAGTTTTCTTTAACTGTTGCTTTAGGCAAGCCAACATAAACATTCTTTCTTTTTTCTGACAAATGATTAGTATGCGTTGTTGTTAGTATTGTTAAAGGCAAAGCTTTACTAGCCTGAGGACAATTTATCACATAAAGTGATACTTTCAAGGTGAACTCTACAACAGTGAAAGTAAAAAGACAGACATATTTCACATCTTAAGATATATCTACAACAGGATCAACTGAAGGGACATGGAACTCCTTGGAAGATCCTAAGGAACTCAGACAAAAAGATTAATATATATCAACATATATGACTGAAATTAAAATGCAGGATATTAAATTAAAGGGGGAAAGAGAAAATAACAGTTTATATACTTGGTCCTCCATAGTGTTTTGTGTGTTCACTTCATTAAAATTCATAAGAACTACACACATAAACCAAAGAGGCTTCTCTTAAGAAACACTACATTGTCATGAAGATGACATGGTTGAGATTACTGAAGTGTCAAAGAATCCATGGTATGTTTATTTAAAATAACCCAACAAAAAATGGGGTCAGACCAATGGAAACCTGAAAGATTTAACATTGGAAAGGACCAGGTAAGTAAATCACACATTTGGGAAACTAGCAAATGAAATTTGGTAATAACAAAGCAACAGGATCAGTTCTAGTGACGGTTTCCAGTAATTCTGTATTGAAAGAGGATTTAAGATTGAATGATTAATTTATTCCCATGAAACCATGAAGAATCTAGGACAGTCCAAGTAAGCCTGTAAAATCTTGCTTAATTCTGCAGGAGCAGTAACATTATAAAAAAACCCCCAAAACTGCATAACATTTAATGAGCTATTAAATGTTTCTCATGTACTTATGCATCCACTAGGTTCATTCGTCTATGAATTTACTTGATAGGTGCTACTGATTAGTAAGTTGTGATGTTGAATCTACTTAGCTCCTTAAGACAGAATTCAGGTTATGGATCTAATAATTCCTTCATAGTAACAACATGGTGCAGCACTATCTCATTTTAACAGGATAGTGATGAATCATTCTTTTCAGCACTGTCCTGGATTTCTTTTCTTTCTTTCTTCACCAGCTTTACTATACTAACAGGTGCACTTTTTTCTACATGCATGGCATATAAAATTAAATTTCTTGGACTTAAACTTTTAATAGAATTCAGAAGTTCTCCTTCTCTTCCTCCACCCCCGCCCTGGTTCTTGATGCTCTTTATTCTTAGCTTTGATACAAACAGAGGAGTACAAAATCTACACAGGGCTCCAACTTCTGCTAGGTATTTCAAGGAAAAGTTGTCCGATATTTCACTAAATACAGGTTCAAGTGGGGGGTGTGTGTGTGTGTGGAATCCA
The DNA here is from genome assembly GCA_018403395.1 of Gorsachius goisagi. NCBI lineage: Eukaryota > Metazoa > Chordata > Aves > Pelecaniformes > Ardeidae > Gorsachius > Gorsachius goisagi. Next base: position 52,659 of record BOSO01001452.1, read on the forward strand.
TCCCACACAAAATTTGAAGCGAACAGATTAGCAAGAAAAGAGGGAAAACCCCTACATTACTTAAGATTCTTAATGCTTAGAGTACAGTTAGATATGTAGTATATCTGAGCAATTAGGTCTGCAATAACATCAAGGTATTGTGTTGGTGTGCCAACTGAAAGAGCATAGTCATGGTCACAAGGCACTGTTCAACCTCAGACATCCTAGGTATAATACAGCAGTCAAAAAACCCTAGCGCAAACATTCACAAAAGCCACACAAGGCCTGGAAATTGGCACCGTCATATAAGCATGTTGTTAATAGGTGATAAGAACATTCCTAAGATGAAAGGAGTAAAAATGAAACTAGTGCAACTGTCAGGTTTTCTTTAGGAGCTGTTAAATTGCATGGCAAGGAACACAACAACAACTGCTTTTTTCTTTTAGTAAACTTGTTACGAGATGATTCAAGAGAGCTCAGACCATAGGCTGACATTCTTTGGCAATTCTTCTCAAGTGGGCTTACAAGCTGCAGATCAAGCTTGTAATTCCTTCTTTTAAGTTTAAGTCTTAAGCACTTAATTGGAAGCAAGAATACCTCACACTTAGGAAAAATGGATCCTGTCTTTCACCCCAAGTCAGTCAAGCTAGAAAGTAGTCTCCAGAGAGGATGCTGAGAGGCTGTACAGACTATCCCAGATGGCAAACTACTAACTCCATACTGATGAAATCTTGCAATATTATCCTACTGGGCCCTTTACAGACCTCTTCCCTTAGTAGGAAGGAATTAATAAAAAGCAGTAGCAGACCTGTGCATATTGCAAAGGGAAGAGTTTCCTTGTCTTGAATATGATGTTACTGAACGCTAAGACTAATTTAAGGTGATCTAAACTAAATGTCAATTAATCTGCATAAAGAGACCAAGCTCAGTAAACAAGAAAATAGTTCTAAGGTCTCACAGCAAAAACTAATACAAAAATTTATGTATTAGCTCAAACAGTAGATCTGAATTAGTTTTGCAAGGCTGAATCCTTGCTGATGGAACATAATACAGAATATAAAGCTGGCTGCTTTATGATCTAGTCATAGAAATCAACACTCAGAAGCAACTGAGAAAAACTGTAGAAGTATTCCTCGTATGACTCATTAACAGTGGCTGTAAAAACAATAGAACTGTTAAGGCTAATAAATAACAGTTCTTTTGTTCTCTACTTACTTCAAAATATAACTTTCTGAATCTGTTGTATGGTTTCCCTTGCATATATATTTGTAAATGCATTAGTTTATATTTTATTATGCCAGATCTTTCAGCACAACTTTACTATATCTACATTGCAACACACGTCATCCACTTACTTTTCCATCCATGGTAATAGTAATGTGGACAAATATTCTGTGAAAGATAAGTCTACTCGTTTATAGAAACCAATTTCACTCAAAATAAGGAAATATCTCATCTTTTTAACAACATTGTGACCAACTAGAGGGGGGAAAACAACATTCATGCATACTACGTGTACTGTAAAGCCTAGCATAGCATGTTAAGGCTATATCAGCTACATACATACAGATGTTTTTGTATCTATATCTACATGAAAAAAGTTAAAAAGGAGCAAAGACTGAAGCAAAAGGAGGAACAGCATAGTTTCAAATAGGATCAAAAGTCAATGGAACAAAATTGCTAATCTTGGAGAATTAACAACAGGAAAAGGACTCTTCCTCATTAAGAACATTTAGCCATCCTACAAAATGAAGCTTTGGGAGAGAAAAATCAACAAGTTTCTGGTTTTTTGCACAAACTTGATAATTTGGGAAATGTCACTGTATAGCTTTTGCCTCAGTAGCCTGGTACATCTTTGCTATATCACTGAAGACTTTGCTTAATTGCACGTTTCCCTTTCCTCTAGCTAGGCTTTTTCATGTACACCTGAAAATGGTACCCAGATCAGATCAAAACAAAATTATATGGGCCATCTGTTCCTGGCAGGCTACTAGAAAAAAATATATAACAGATCAGCAAGAAGACATGAATCAGAAGACTAGACTACCTCTGTAGGTGACCTCCCAGCTGAAAGCATCCACCTACAAAAGGCAAGAACTGTATTTCCTTTACTATTTTTCCACTTTTTCTGCTTGTCAGACAAATTATAACTGTTTAATTGATAGCTGTACATATAATTATGAGAGACCAAAACCCTTTTGTTCCCCTCTGGTGTGGCTGACAGAAGAGGGTATTTTTACTGTACTCTGGTTTGGTGGTTTTGAGCCTTGTCTTACACACATCTTAATTATAAAGATACACAAATAAATATCTAATAAAGGTTTATAAAGTCAAGCACATGCTTTCTTTTGCATTTTTCACAGGGCACTGTGTATGCCACAGCTCTGTGGTTCAAACCCACGTAACATGTCTGCATTCACAGTCGTGTTAACAACATTAGCTTTCCAGCCCTTTTTGGTTTGCTTGAATTAATCACCATTCTTCCTGCTTCTTCCAGCTCCCATAGACTTCAGTGGTAAAAATAAAAGATTGTTTATCTGAAAACCATTCTTAAACTTATACAAAACTATTAAAATCTATAAGATGAGAATTTAATGAGACATTACCTGTACGGGTAGCCATGGTATTTGGAGCGGAATATCGACAACAGGAAGCTGAAGAAAAAGACCACTAGACCCAGGCCTACCAGGCATATTACTGGAAAGAAAATAACCTTGTTTATTAGCACATGTAAGGTTTAAAACTGGAATCTCTACAAATAATGTTATTTATGTCAATCATTTAGGGAGAATTTTGACACAGATAAATACAAAAATGTTACTGCCTTGACTATTGATGCCCACTATCTTCTGACAGGAAATAATATTTATGGTTATTAAGGAAAAATAACTTGTCAGTGTGAATGTATTTTCAAGAAAAAAGAGCAGCAATTTGCAACTCAAATGTATGTGGATGCAACACCTTACTGCTGATAATGGATTTAATAACCCTGTAAATTATACATATCAAGAAATGTCATTTCAGGTATTTACTTGTTCTTTTTGGAAAACAAATTACATTTGGAAAAATATTCCTTGACTAATGGAATCATGTTCTCTCTACTCAACCATCTAAGCCTCAAGTAACAGCAAGGGCAGTTTAGTAACTACTTTATCTAGTTCTTAGTGGCTAAAACATTTCACTGAGGTAAGTTCCAAGGCTGGTAGCCAAATTACTTTTTACTCTTAACTTGATAGCAATATAAATCTTTGTGTTTTGAAGATAAATAACAATGACACAGACCTTCTGAGAACATCCAGATGCAAGTGCTTTGAGCCTTTCCAGGCAAAGAATGAATTAGCAAAGTAAATGTTTGAATTAATAAATAACATTTGGAACACCAGTTGGCACCTTTGTAGTAATAGCATAAAACCTTTTTGATCATGATAGCTTGCTCAATTGCATGTAAATAAACCATAAAAAAAAAAAAAGGGCAACATGTTACAAGCTGATGCACATAATTGAGATGCAGCTCATCTACATTAGATAATGTTTTGGTTCTAGTGAGCTACTTCAATTTTAAAAGCTTCTCCCCTTATAGTATTCCTATTTTAGCCAAACCTTTGCTATTTAATTGCAATATTCATGCTTCAAAAGTGTGCTGGCTTTGAGTGAAGGATCAGCGACCATCAAGCCAGGGAAACTGACAATGACACATTTTTTCATTAAAACTGCCCATGTGGAAACTGACACACATCATTTGAAATATAAAATTTCTGCAGTTATTTTGAGAAAACTAGCCATGTACAAATTCTATAAACACACTTCATTATAAAGAAATCACCACTCACAAATATGATTTCAAGGCATGGATGAATAAATTGCAAAGCATGAATGATGCAAGGCAGGTACACAGAAAGCATTCACATAATGGCCACAAGCAGGAGAGAGTCTGAATTTGTACTACAGCCCACTGTTATTTTGCTGTGTCCATGTTCACAGACCTAGATCTCAATCGTGATCTAAGATCGTAATCCAATTAAACTCATGTCACTGTCTCTTTTGATACCAATATTAAAGATAGATACTGTAAAGATATTCAGAATTAAATCTACAGCTCATTGAAGGAGACCCTCAAATCACTATAGAGATCTCTAGCCAACTTTCAACCAGCAATTATGAAGAATTACAGAATGCTATTACAGAAAACAGTTGGCCAGCCCTATCTGCATTACTGTGTATTACACAGAAGAAGCTAAAAAACTGATCTAGAAAGGGGAAGCAGCATAGGAAGACTGGTATCTTTCAAAGATCTCCAGCACCTTATATGAGAAAAAGAGTAAGTGGCACGGGATATGAAAAAACATATTATAAAAGGTACAAAGGCAGATGGGCATATTTGTTTCAACTTACATTGTACTCAGTGAAAGTTTGTTCAATGTAACAGGAATCTGTATAAAGTACTTTCACATTGTATGTTCATGTAATTCATTGCCAAAAACCCTTCCAAATATTCTGAATGAGAACAACATTCAGGGAAACATAAAACTTGCACTTCAGGCTAAGAATCTTTAGACATTACAGATGAGGATATGATCTGTACTACATCTACTGTTGGTCTTTCACGTTCCTCTGGAGGCATGGTGCTGGCAGGGCGTACCAAGTAAAGGAATTTTCACACACCTTTGGATGTTGTTGTCTTAAGCATCTTAAATGCCCAAATTAATTTTGAAAATTATGTTTTGAAATTCTTGTTGTTGACTTTCAATATAATTCAAGAGCCAAAAAGCATTTATATGATGCAGTACCGTAGTGGAGATACAGTCTTAAGCTGTACCTTGGCTGAGAATGCTTAAAACATTCTTTTACTGTTACAACGTCATGAGAATGCAGTTTTATCAATAGAATTTTTATACTCTCCTCTTCTCCACCCCACAAAAGGTAAAAATTCGTTTAAGTACAGACCTTCTGAAAACTTAATCAGATATTCATTTGTAATTTCTCAGTGTCTTCTAATTGTCTAAAACATTGTCTTAGTTCTACTAAATAACTTACTTCTCCTTTTTCCAACATCCCCTTTGGAGGTAGCAGCTTCATTCAGGAGTACCATTCCCATGGTGATAGCAGCATCTGTATCACCATTGTCAAGGAAAACAGCAGATATGTGGATACCTCAGAAAGCCACAAAGGTAAATCTATGAACTAAAGCTTTCAATTTCATAAAATGAAAGAAAGTATTTATTTATAAAACTGTGTATCACAATCAGTACTGTACCAATACGCTCACCTGTGGCAAAAACGTGTGGTAAGATTTTCCTTTGTGCATTCTACATAAAAAAGGAAAGAAAGTTCAAAAAGTTTTGAAGGATGAGTTGTCAAATTTTGGACAGCTATGGAAATAGCTATTCCCCAATATCTTACAATATTCTGTATATTGGAAATAAATAAAGGATTTTTAAAAATGAAAACTAAAAGAACCAGAAATCATTCAGTGTTATTGCACACAATTCATTGGTTATTTGATGCAAAACTGAAGCAGTTGGACTGCTTTATCTTCCTCTACTTTTAGATAAGACATTAGCTCCCTCTTTAGTGCCATATTGCTTACTAGTTCAGCAGAGAACCATCTCAAAGTCCTCAGTCACTTTCAGTGTTTTATTGTCTCATTATAACTGTTACAAATGTGAATAAGTACATAATGATAAAACGATTTAACTAATTTAGCAAGATCTTAAACTATTCACTTAATTGTTTATTCAAAATTGTATAAACAAAAAGGAATGGTTACTACTGTGCGTAACATCTGTTCTGAAGAGGAGGCATGCCTGAGTGCCGTACTGAAGCAGGAGTGCATCGTGGGAGCTATATCTCACAATTTCAGGAATTACACACATCACCAGAGTTAACCGATTCTTGAATAAGATTGGATTTTTCAAGCATTACTTACGCCAGGGCTAGGCAGCAGGATGACTACAAACTTTAAGAACGAGAAGATGTTTCTATTTATGGACACAGATAATGACCAGGAGATACTTCAAACATGCTACATCCATAAACAATACCTGCATCCTGTACCATTATACTTGCACTAATCCTATCAATATTCATATTAGCATTTTTTCACGTTAGAAATTAGACCACAATGCTCAAAGACAGCTGAAATTTAAGTTATACAATTTCAGTTAAGCTGAGCCTGAGCAAAAGCATTTAAAAATGTCAATGCTAACATCATCACACTTCACCAGAGATTAATGGCCTGAGTCAGGTTTGAGACTTTCAATTTTCTTATATGTAGAATGAGAAAAGACTAATGAAAAATAACAGGATTAACAAAAGCAAACAGTGATGGTGAAAGGAGGCAGATGCCCATCTCACCCAATAGGCAATGTCAAGGAAATGTAAGTTTTAACACCCCCTGTTTGATATAGACATCTGCCTACAGTCCTACATTAGACATTTATTAGAAACACCCTAGTAGCCCAAATTACTTTCCCACATATATGCACAAGGTATAATGCATAGGGTCACTCTTAAGAATAAATGGTTATATTCAAGTTTTCCAGAAGCTTATTACTGGATTTGGCAAAATAATAATAATGAAAAAAATTGCATAATACTGGGAAAAAAAACAACCCTGGAATCCATGAGACTATGCAAATTGGAAGGGAAGGCAAAAATGACTTTGAAAAAATTTTGCCTGTTAAGATGCAGATTCATGAGTGTAAGAAACTGGAAATCCTCTGTGCTACTGTTGTGCTTCAAGTAGAAAAAAGAATCGGAAAGAGTGTCAAGACAGTAATTTGGTTCTCTGCTTCCAAAAGTTACAAAAGCATGAAAATGAATTAACTGAGGAAGCTGCAACAAGGCGAAAAAAAAAATCCACATACATTTCTACTCTGTTAAGAAAAGCCTCTAATGTAGCATTATCTAATAACTTTATTTTACCAATCCTTCACTTAGAGTAGTGTTTTTGTTCTTAGTTTGACTGAGTCACGGGAAAAAACCCAGCCCCAAGATATGAGAGTAACTCACCAGAGTTTCTCAGGGAAGTGCTACTTTTTGCAAAGGTTTTGGACTGCTTTGTAAATGGAATTTATTTGCTTAATTATCTCATGCGATATTGCACATAATGTGGTCCTTTGCTATTTCCCTTACCTGGTTGCTTCTGAGAAACAAACCAACCAACCAACCAACCAACCACACACTAAAAAGCCATTTGGCAGACAACCATTCTGTAACTGAGTTCCTACTTTCTTACCAGACCATGAGTTTTAATTCACTTTTCTTACCATCAGGAAGAAGTGTCTCACAAAAGTAATTCTTTGCTCCACAACTGAGAATTTTAGAACTGTAACCAGCTGAACTGTGCTGATTTTTTTCCCTCTCTTTTGGAGTCTCACATCATTACCCCTAAAGCTTCCCTCATATTGTCACTATTTTTGCTTCAGTTGTTGCTTTCTAACTTGAGTCATCATTGTTGAGCTTTCAGCCTCACTGGTTGCCTTCTAGCTTCAATGACATCAGCTTCATAACTTCACACTCTGAGCATGTCACTCGCCTCAGCTCTGTGATGTTGAAGTAAAAATTCAATCTTACTGAGTTGTGATTTCAATGCAGTCATGAGCTTTTTACCAGAGAATACTTAGCTTAAGTTATTATATTTTGCTCCTGTTTCTAACACTGTATGTTATGACTTTACGTTATTTTGATATTTTACAAAAGAAAGTGACAGAAAGCTCTGAAAATAATCTTTTACAGTATCGTATTTCTCTAGCAGTGCAGAATGTTAAATTTTGGCAAGAGGTTACTTGGACAATTTTCCATCTGCAAAAAGTGAGATGGCATCAAAAGATGTACTTATTTTCTAACTCCTCTTTATCTACTTCACTATGCATTAAGAAACTATTCTGAAAAGATGAGGGGAATGTGGTGCTCAGGTAAACCATGGCTAGCAAATGTTTTAAATTCAGATGCTTATGTTTTATGATAAATTTATCCCTCTGTAGCAATTTTTCTTTTCTGTGTAAATCCACAAGTGTCTTCTCAAATTTGGATTGATTTCACTTTTACGTATTAAACTTCTGCTGCTCCTTTTCCCAGCTAGTACATGCTTTTCATAGAAATCGACAACATATATTATTTAGTTAGTGCTTTTAAAAAGGTTTCTAATGTTTTGATACCTGAAGAACAGTTTTAAAGCAGGATGAAAACCACAGTTATCATCAAAATTCATAAGATTATTCAGAAAATGATCATAATACTTAGCCCTGCAAAAATCAAGATGCCTGATCGGAGGTATTAAAAAAACCCGCCACAACACCAAACCCAAACCAAAACAAAAAAGATTGGATCAATAAACTCCAGAATGATAGATAACCTACAAAATTAAAGTGATTACTAGTAAATTCTGGATACTTTTAATTACCATAGAAAATGTAATCACTGCTAATTCCAGCCAGAATGCACAAAAGGAAGAAAACTTGATAGCTCATAAGTTTATTAATTTGATATACAATTTATATATTTACTTCCAAATTTAGTCCTAATTAGCAGTGTGTGGGGAATAAAAGAAGGAGAGAAAATAGGTTGATTAACATTTGGTTACTTCTCTGAAAAAAGTTTGATGGTCTCATTCATATTCTGCTGGATTTCTGCCAAGAGTACAAAATCTGGCATTACCATGATTCACATAAAGAAACAACTGCCTTTAGTTGCGGATCATACAGTTGCTTAATAACACATGAGGAAGAAAAACTAGGGAACAAAATATTCATCCACTTGAGACTCTGCTCAATTTACTGTTAACTAAAATGCAGACAGATTATAACACAAACTTTAAAAAATTCTGGTTTACTTCATCAGACATGGAACAAAGAAAAGCACATACAATTTTGTGAAGGAGCAATATGATCAAAAGCAAAATCTACAGTGTTTTCTCTTTTTTTATTTTTAGATTTTTTTTTGGCTGAGGAGTGATGATTAGAACATGAGAAATTCTTTGCTGGTCCCTTATGAGGGGTGCATATTTTGCTAACCGAAAGAGATATTTGTCTTAACTTTTTCCTACTAATACTTAACCTCTAAAATACCTGCTATAATTTCAGAAATACTGACCACATTACAGGTCCTTTACCTGAATGGTTTCAGGGTGGATTTAACTTCCAACTTATATTTGAAAAATCTGAGCATAACATGCATTCCAGTCATCCTATTTAGGAAATATTATTCAGCTATATGCAGTTCTTGAAAACAAAGTATTAGCCACTTTTCCTAGCTCGAGGATCTGATTTTTTTATCATAGGTTGAAGAAATGAATAAGACAAAAGGTTTCATTGCAATGAAACAGGTTCCATGTTTTTTTCCAAGACGCTGTTGCTTCAGTTTTGTAAACAATGAACAACAGTTCTAATATTCCACTTCTGCTATTCAATGTGCAATCAATTCTCAGTTAGACCGTAACTATCCCAGTGAATGATGCAACAGGCCTTGAGGGCTGAGGAAGGACTCACATTTAAGATACCAATCTGTATGTCTCGTCTCAGTGAAGAAGAATGACTCCTATCTCAGAAGGTGAAAAAATGGAGCATAGTCTGAAAATTATTAGTTTGAAAATGAATTTAATTTAAGCATGAATTGTGCACAATCAAGATGTACTTCAGTATTTTTTAATGACCTGAAATCTAGTTGTAGTGATACTCACAGTAATCCTGAACATTCTTTCAGCTTAAAACCTTCCGGCTTCAGCTATACCAAATGGCTTTTCAAGAATTTTAGGAATTATTACACAAGTCTTGAAATATGCAATTCACAACAGTGAAGTAGCTGGAAGTTTGCATTTTAACCATTTAAATGAGAACTGAACTACACCACTTTCCTTTTCGACGCTTTTTCATCATTTTAACAGAGCAGAGAATCAATTTGATACTAACACAGAATCTTCTATAGTGAAAAAGTTTCTTTATTACTCATTTGATTAGTTGCAGCTTCAATTTATGAGACTCCCTTTCTAATCTGATGGAACTGTCCCTCTTGTGATGCTCTTAGACACTTGGGAATGGAAAGGCCAAATAAAAGATTAGGAAGAAGAAAAAGACTCTGGAATCAACTTAATGCAACTGGAACAACATAGCATAAAGATACCTGACCAAGTCTGTGCTAAATCACTAATCAAACATTCAGGCATCTTCAGACTTATTTACATCCTAGTTCTTCATATTGGTGTAGACTCTTAGTATCATCTAGAACTAACTTTGGGGAGATGATTATTATATTTATTATTTATGAACTTTTGTTTTGTACATTACATCTGATGGAGTTTCAGAGTTATTCCCGTCCATCTTGCAAATTCTTATAGTGTGGTTTGCCACTGTACAAAATAAATATTTTTTTCTAACCTTATTTACATTTTATAATTTGTCTCTACAAATTTTCTTGCCTAGAGACATACAAATCAGCAGGTCAATGGAGACGATTGTTCCCCTCTGCTCTGCTCTCATGAAAACCCACCTGGAGTACTGTGTCCAGCTCTGGGGCCCCAACATAAGGGCATGGACCTATTGGAGCGGGTCCAGAGGAGGACCACAGAGATGATCAGATGGCTGGAGCACCTCTCCTGTGAAGACAGGCTGCAAGAGTTGGGCTTGTTCAGCCTGGAAAAGAGAAGGCTCTGGGGAGACCTTACAGCAGCCTTCCAGTACCTGAGGGGGCCTACAAGAAAGCTGGAGAGGGACTTTTTACAAGAGCATGTAGTCATAGGACAAGGGGTAATGGCTTTAACTTTAAAGAGGGTAAACTTAGATTAGATATAAGGAAGAAATTCTTCACTATGAAGGTGGTGAGGCACTGGAACAGGTAGCCTAGAGAAGCTGTGGATGCCTCATCCCTGGAAGTGTCCCAGGCCAGGTTGGAATGGGCTTTGAGCAACCAGGTCTAGCGGAAGGTGCCCCTGCCCATGGCAGGGGGGCTGGAACTAGATTATCTTTAAGGTCCCTTCCAACCCAAACTATTCTATGATTCTAAACCACAGAAGTATATGCAATTCCAGAACAGACAGATGTATAACAGTACTTTAGTTTCCTGAATGTTAAGCATACCAGAGATTAAATTAATTGAATGAATTTTTCTTAATAGCTTCATTTCTTAACTTTTAAACACAGATAACATTGCCTAAAACAAACTCTATTTGAGCTACTTATAAGTATTTATGACACTATATAATTTTCTCTCACTATTCTAACTCTTTATTCCAAACATCTACCTTATTTTCAAGCACTTTATTTCAAACACTAGACTTGTTTTAGTATGTTGTCCCATCTATCTGTTAGTGCACACTTGATCCTTCAGCATGCACACATACCATCTCTCTTGCTTTCTCTAAGCGCCTATGAATCTTTTCAAGAATATAACATATTCTCTTTCTATATCATAAATCATCATCAATATAACTGCAGGCTAGCATTATACTTTCCATCATTGTTAAAGACCTGTGCAGTATCTTAACAGACACAGTTTATTGATAGCCAAATGCACTTGAGGACTACTCAATTTAGTAAAAGCTATCTGTGGATCCAAAAGGTAAAACGTTTGACTTTGGATTATGTTTCTGCATATTTTAACCACTCAAACAAATATATTTCTTAACAATTAAAATAACCACTAATATTATTAATTGATGCCTAAAGAAACCCTTAAAAATGTGGCTGTCTTCAGCCTGCGGTCAGGGAATGCCTTTTGTTCTGTGGACTAATAGTCAGGTATTTGCAAAAAGCAAATATGGGGCAATTGCTAGAGTAGCCAACAGCTAAATTTGCTTTCCAGGGGTCTGCACTTCCATTAGAAAATTCTAGAGCCAACAACTGAAAATGGTTGAAAATCACTGAACTACAGAGCTGGTAATTTCAAGGTCAAGCAGTAGGAGAATGAGGTAATGGAAGGAAATTTCTTGATTTTTCTAGCTATGATCTCCTTATGCTTTGTTACAGTTAGGAGGAGTCAGGCAGCCTCCAGAAGCACCACAAGAACCTACAAGGTTAACAGACAGTATTGGTGGACAACACAAGTAAAGAATAGAAAACGTGCAGTATGTTTTGCTGCTTTGGATGTTGATTTCCATAGTTCATTTAACATGCTTCAATATGCCATAATTTTGTGCTTTTAGTTCCATCTTTTTCCACTGTAGTGTTCTTCCCTTTTTTCTTATCCTTCAGATCAAGCATACAAACACCTTATCTTGCTGCTTTAGTTGTCATCATTCACTTTTACATAAACTCTGGGAAAGCTAAATGAGTATTGTTCTACTGACTTTGACTCAAAATTTCAGGTTCTAATGCTCAGTTACTTTGCATGAGCCCTACTGACACACAGAAAGACATCTCCCATTAAAATTCATTCTGTGGTTAAGTTTCTTTACACCAAATTGGCACTTAATACACTTCATTTAAAATAACTCTGTAGGAAAGGAAAAGTCTTTCGTAATAGGTGTAATTTTAATGCTACAGAAAAGATTTGTCTTCTTTGTAACCAATCAAATGTCTTTTTCCTTCTCAATCAACATCTCATATCCACCTACACAGCTGTTACGTTAAACTCTGCCTTGGGAATTCAAATTAACAAACTGAAAAGACATTTCCATTCCTACTTAGGTGCATGTGTTTTATCAGCATCAAAGTTAATTAAGTTTAATAGTAATAACAAGAAAAATTATCAGGTTAACAGTAAACTGCTAATTCTTATAATAATGTTTTAGATTTATCTCCTGTACAACAAATAATTTGCTTAATAACTGATACTCTTCTGATAACGAAAATATTTACTGTAACTTTTAAACTTACTCCGTATAATAAAGATTCACTGTTACTGCAAAAGGAAAAAAAATATGACATACTACAATTACATCAGTCTTATTTCTCCATGGAATGACACAAAAACTTGATGAAAAGCGACGTTAATTAGAAGTACTGATTCGTGTCTACCAAAGGGAGAAATGAAAGAATTGAAGAAATCTTCTGTGCAAATTTTAGGCTAAAAAATCATCCTAAAGGAGTAACTTCTGCATACTACATGAAGTCAACACTGAAAATTCATTGCTATAGAATGTAGTGCCATAAATAATTCAAAAAAGGATTAAAAAGAAATAAGATTGTATTCATTGGTGGCTAGGAGCTGTAACATTCTGTATGCAAGATCTGGCTCAAAAATCCCTAAATCATTGATTATGGTTGGATGTTTTGTTTTGCACAATCCTTCTCTATCTTCTTAAGAGTCATTACTGGACTTATACACATGGATGTAAACTGTGATGATAACCTGAGAAGATGCTAAACTTTATTGTTAAATCCTAATGTGCTTAGATATATGCTCTTTTTATTGTGGTAGAATTAGATATCTAGCCAACAAATAGATTGTTTTAGCAGGATTACTCATGTGAACGAAGTTATTCATCTGTGTAAATTATGCAGTCCTAGGGTCCTCAGAGATATTCAAACTCTTCAGAAGCAAAACCCTTGCATTACAGGCTGTACAATGTCTATCATGTTGATAGCTCCACATAAGTTACTGCTTTCATATCCACTTAACAAAAAAAAAATTGTTTAAATTAAATCTATTGCATGTTTTTATTTAAAATAATTTGTTTGTGCAGTCTGCCGTATTTATTCTACAGCAGTTATACGTCCATTTCTGTGATGAATTTTTGATAACTTTTCACTTCACAGGCAAGTCCCAATGTTCATATAATTCTACATAACTCCCCAAATTATTATGTGTGTAAATTACATCCATTTGCTTGAAGCAGTGATCATCAGGCTGATGTACGGATAAACACTGTTACATATTACATAAAACTTCCTTCTCAATTGCAAATGATAACAAGGTTCCGTTGCTCCTGGGAAGGAATCAAAGTTGGTCTATTTCAAAGCAAACTGAAAGCAGATACTTAAAGGACCAGCATATTTTTACGGATGATTAAATGCAACCTCAAATTAAATTTATACCTGTTATTCAGTATTACTTATCAACTCTGGATCAGCTTGAGCATGGGCAACCAGGTACTTTGTACTGCGTTTCTACTAATGGGAAAATTGCATTGAGATGCCAAGCCAGCCCGGTGGATTTGGATATACTACGCTTTAGATAGATGACATCTCTGTCTTGGCAGGGTGGAACTAAACTGTTGTGGACTAAAATGCTCCTTGAACAAGTACAAAGGCAGTGATGCCATGCTGTGCTACAGTTTGACTGCAGTTACCTCTGTACTCAGCCAGCTCGGTGTCTCCAAATGCTCTGGACCACACAACCATTTCACCTCAAACAATGCAGTATAGAACTAGCTTGGGCAAGACTAAAAGATCCATAAACCCTCATTTCATAAGGTAAAAACAATACCAGAATTATGGGGGCTACTTCTTACGTAAAGGTCTGTTTCTCAGTGTATCGGGTTTGTGTGGCCAGGTTTTGGTAGTGGGGCGGCTACAGGGGTGGCTTCTCTGAGAAGCTGTCAGAAGCTTCCCCCATGTCTGACAGAGCCAATGCCAGACAGTTCCAAGATGGACCCACAGTGGTAGAGCCTCTGTGATAACGTATTTAAGAAGGGGGAAAAAAACTGGGCAACACCAGCAGCAGGCAGAAGAGAGAGGAGTGAGGATATGTGAGAGGCACAGCCCTGCAGACACCCAGGTCAGTGCAGAAGGAGGGGGAGGAGGTGCTTCAGGTGCTGGAGCAGAGATTCCTCTGCAGCCCGTGGTGAAGACCATGGTGAGGCAGGCTGTCCCCCTGCAGCCCACAGAGGCCCATGGTGGAGCAGATCTCCACCTGCAGCTCGGGGAGGACCTCATCCCAGAGCAGGTAGATGCCTGAAGGAGGCTGTGACCCCCATAGGAAGCCCACACTGGAGCAGTCTTCCGGCAGGACCCATGGAGAGAGGAGCCCATGCTGGAGCAGGTCTGCTGGCAGGGCTGGTGACCCTGCCGGGGACCCACGCTGGAGCAGCCTGTTCCTGAAGGACTGCATCCCACGGAAGGGAACCATGCTGGAGCAGTTGGTGAAGAACTGCAGCCTGTGGGAAGGACTCAGGTTGGAGAAGTTTGTGGAGGACTGTCTGCCGTGGGAGGGACCCCACACTGGAGCAGGGGCAGAGTGTGAGGAGTCCTCCTCCTAAGAAGGAAGGATTGGCAGAGACAGCGTGTGATGAACTGACCCCGACCCCCATTCCCCATCTCCCTGCGCTGCTCAGGGGAGAAGATAAAAGAAATTGGGAGTAAAGTTAAGCCTGGGAAGAAGGGAGGGGTGGGGGGAAGGTGTTTTTAAGATTTGGTTTTATTTCTCATTATCCTACTCTGATTTGATTGCTAATAAATTAATTTCCCCAAGTTGAGTCTGTTTTGCCCATGACAGTAATTGGTGAGTGATCTCCCTCTGTCCTTATCTCGACCCCTGAGCCTTTTGTTATATTTTCTCTCCGCTGCCATCTGAGGAGGGGGGTGATAGAGCAGCTTTGGTGGGCACCTGGTGTCCAGCCAGGGTCAACCCACCACACTCAGTTTTTAAAAGCCTACTCAAATTTTTATTCAATGTTCTGCAGCCTGCAATTGAACAAGGTCTACACTGAAATACAGTGATTTTTTTTTTTTCTTCAATTTCTAAAAGGAAACTTCACCCATGGCATAAGATACTGCGGACTCAGTAAGATAGCCCCCATCAGCCACCTCTAAGCCAGCTTGAAATGAATCAGAACCCAGTTTGGGACTTTGGAAATGAAAGAATGCCTCCTTGTTCTGAGGTGCTTGCTTAGTGTGAGTTTTTAATTCTTCAGAACATGTTAAATCTAACACATTTCAGCTACTCTGATCTGCTGCTAAATGCACTATCAGTATTTTGGCTGTTAGAAAACATATCACAGAAATAAAATTAAGTACAAAAATAATAAAAATGTTTGGTTTTGGTGTTTGGGTTTTTTTTTTGACTTGTTTTGCTGATGTAACATTGTACATGCTGTATTATTACAGTGACTTCCATTGTGTTACTACTAACATGTAGTAATCATCTTTTAGGACTAAAACTGTTTAAAAAATTTGGGGCATACACCTGGTATGTAATTAGTAACATTGTATAGATTTTACTGAATTTAATTTTGCTTTACGGTATAATTGAAACTGAGTATCTGTCATCTTCCCAAGTCCTTCTTACCCATGTCCTAATCATACAGCTACAGCTCTGGAAAAAACAACACATCTTTATATGGAAATCACCTAGCAGACTGAGTAGAATTGCTGTCTAAAAGCAAGTACAGAAATGCAATGGAAATTCAGATTTTCTCATCACAGGTATTAAAAATTCACTTTACAGAGAAACACAACATTGCATTTCAACATCTAGCAAGAAGTGACAACCTCGTCCTTGTTCTTACTACTACAAAGTGAAAAGAAGCAACCAAATGAAGCATGTACATTACCAGCATAGTAATGTCTTGTTTTAAAATTCAGTGCATCTTTTAAACTTTAAAGGATAAAGTGAATGCACTATTGTATATCAATCTGGCATACTTTTTTTTCTAATTCCCACATTTTCTATCAACATTTCCTGAATAAACAAATAATGAAGAAGCAATGAAGCAGCTGCTAATTACTACCAACATTGAAAGGATAATATTAATTCTTTCATGCATAACTGTTAAAATCTGTCAAGATTTCATGTCACTTGTGAAATTTGTGTGACCAAAACCTCAGCTCAACAGTATTGAGCCATGAAATGAAATCTTTTTGCAAGTGGCAATGAACAACCTCATTGAAAGGATTCTTTCAGCCAGCTGCTTCAATGTAGTCAGCCAACATCCCCATTTAAAGACAGTCTCTGCCAACAAAAAGATATCACTCTCATGCCTGAGTCAAACAAACAAAATATGTCATGAAGAGAAGTTTTGTTTATTTTTAATCTTAGCTAGTTTTCAGGTTAACTTTTCCCATTCTCAAGCAGCCAACAGGATTTGTTTTTGATAACAGATTTGTTTAAATTGTGGCAGTTTGGGAAAAGCAAAAAACATTAAAAAAATAAATTGTGGCTACACAAAGGAAAGCCTAAAAACGATACTAATAAGATGCATGCTATCTATTAGACAAGAAACTTTTCATCTGAAAGTAAAAGCCATCTCTGTGTACTTTTTAAAAAAATGTAGCAATTAAATTAATAACCACTGAGTTTTGAGTTGTCAGCTATTTATCTTTACCTTTCTCCTCCCAAGAAAAGAAGCCCAAATTTAGAATAATGAACAAATAAACGTACTTCCAAAACTTTAACGAATACAATTTTAACAAAACATTAATTAGGGTACGATATAAAACCTGGAAACAGAAATCCAGAATGGTTGAGATTGGAAGGGACCTCTTTCAATCATCTAATCCAACACTTTGCTCAAGCAACCTGCTTGAGCAGGTTGCCCAGAACCATGTCATAGAATCATAGAAGGTTTTGGGTTGGAAGGGACCCCTAGAGGTCATCTAGTCCAACCTCCCTGCAGTGAGCAGGGACACCACTAACTAGATCAGGTTGCTCAGAGCCCCGTCCAACCTGCCCTTGAATGTTTCCAGGGATGGGGCCTCCACTACCTCTCTGGGCAACCTGTTCCAGTGTTTTACCACCCTCATTGTAAAGAATTTCTTCCTTATATCTAGTCTAACCCTACCCTGGTTTAGTTTAAAACCATTCCCCCTT